>CAJVPY010002394.1:0-16281 GCA_910591965.1 Dentiscutata erythropus | reverse complement strand
CAGTATTGGACTCCTTGTTTTTTAGAGGGACAGCTACAAGGAATTTTGAAAACACACAAATGCATGTAAGTAACTATGCAAAACTATCATTCATCTTCGTGTAGTCACAAAAGTCCACAAGATTAATCTGAACATGTTCCCACGGTGCTGCAGATACTATCGGCATCAGATCAGTCTTTTCTTTAAGGTAAGTGCTCACTGCACAAGAGGCACATTCGTTGACATACGCTTGGACTTCTTCCTACATAATTCCAAATGGTGTTCTGAAATAGTAGCGAAAGTCTTGTGATAGTTATGGTAGTTTGCTTGATCGTGAAAACACTGTAATATCCGGGTGCGCAATTCTTGGTTATACTTAGGGACCACCTGGCGTCTTTCAAATGTAACGCCATTCTTCACAACAGCAGGAGTGTATAAGGCTCTATTTTTGTCTAACACAAATTTTGCGTATCGATGAATAAAGTTTGTTTTGGTACACTTTTTCAGAACATCTTCAGGTATCGTTTTTGAGTGAAGATATTCCACTATCATTTGGTATTCAGCTTCTATCTTGGGGATTTTTGGGATTGCCGGCATAAGTCAATAAAAAAAATAAAAAAAAAAGTTTTTTCAAAAAAAAAAAAATAATAATAATAATAAAAAAACCTCGCAGAAGAAACTCTTGCTAAAAAACAGGTTGGATGAAAAAAAAAAAACTTAAAACCCGCTGAAGGGGAAAAATTGCAAGAAAAAAAAAACTTGCTAAAAAACAGGTCGGTCAAAAAAAAAACTTGGTCGTTGGATACTTAAAAGCGCAGTGTGTGGGCGAACATAAAAAAAAGAGAATTTTTATACACAACATGCATAACAAAACAATGATATGCATTGTTGTATTGTACAATTTCCAGGCCAAATAGTATGTACAGCATAATCGATACGTGACATAATCTGCAATTTCCGGCCCGAAATATCACATGATATTCAGCATCAGCCAAATTCAGCATCAGCCGTCACAAGAAATGATCGCTAGAAGTTTTAAAAAATCAAATTTTCAAAAGAATTTTTATGTATTATAGCCAATCAAAAGTTGTAAAAAATAATCTACAACATGTAATCTGAAATTTTTTTTTCGCCATGCTAGGGTACTCAATTTTAACACCAGGTTAAAATTATAAATTTTAACCATCTTTTATTTTTATAGAATTTTTATACTATATAAATAAATTATTATAAATTTTAACCACCTTTTATTTTTATAGAATTTTTATAAATTATTTTTTAAAGATTAAAGTTAGAATACAGGCTATATTAAGTTAAAATATAGATTATTTATATGTAAAATTAGGTACTGAAAACTTTTATTTAATAGCCAAAAGCTAGTTTTTATAATAAAATTTTATGATATTAACAATTTTTTAATATTTTCTTAACAATTTTCTTTATTTTGTTACACAAGATCCTGCAATCTAATTGGTAAATTATAGGGTAGTTATATTACCAGAGGGCAAATTAGCAACACTCTTAAATTTTTAATAAATATTAATTAACAATATGCTAAATTTTTATTTTAGCTTAATAATAGGGAGCTTATTCTTAATAAAATTTTTAGTAATTCTAAAAAATTATGATAAAAAAAATTCTAGCAAGCATATTTGACCACTGGACGGTTTAAGGGATAATAAATACTTAATAAGTACTTGGCTATATTTTAAAAACTTGAATAAATTATTTACTTGTTTAATATAATATAAAGTTATTAATTATAAATTATCATTATATATATATAAACAAAGTAAAAATTGAAAATAAAGCCAGAGTCAAAATTATATAAAAATCATTTTCATTAGTATATCTAAAGCAAGTTTATTAGTGAAATTTTGTGTTATAACAAAAATAAATAAAAAAATTAAATATTATTTTAGATAAAAAAAAATTAAAATTATTATAGTAGTTAATAAATATTAAAATTAATTATTTATTTAATATTAATTAAAATATAAATCGAACTCTTTTTGATAATCACTCCACTACAAACTAGAGCAAAGAGAAAATCAAAGATAGAGCAAAAACACACTAAGTTAACAACAGATCCAATCTAAGAGAAAAAAATAAGAAAGGAAAAAACAACTGCAGTTTCATAGAACAGTTTTGCTCTCAACAAACAAAGAGCTCCACTATACAAAGAAACTCAATCTTTGACAAAAACTTTTAGAAAATTTGGGGATTTGTTGATTACCCTGTCTTGCAGATTACCAAAAACAAAACAAACAACAAAGTAAACAAACATGTACAAAAAAGGAAGCATGATCAAATAAACAATATACAAATAAGAAATCAAACAACAAAACACATATGTAAACAAACAAGAAATATGTAAGATAATAGAGTTACTAGATTACAGAAACTTCTTCAAGAAATCAAAAGAGGAAAGAGCAGCAATATACAATAGACAAAGTAGTTGGATCCTTGAAGAAGACAAAAAGATCACTAAATTTTTAGGTACAGATAAAGTACATACTATTGCTATGATACACAAAGTTTAACATTATTATGACTTGGCTCAATACAAAAAAATGAAAAGAGAGAGCTTATCAGAGCCAGAAGTGATCTTAATGAGAATTAAGCACAACATGAACAATATTTCAGTATAGTACAATTTAAACAACAAGGGAATTGATCCTAAGCCTATGGAAATCACATATTCAAAGAAAGCAACAAAGAAAGCGAACTTAAAACCAAAGGCTAAAGCTATGCCTATATGCAATATAGTAGATAAACAAAAACAGGAGAATATTAAAAAAGTGACATAAGGTTAACTCAAATAGAAATTACTCCAACATACACAGTGGAGACAAATACCAAAGCCGCTAGCAATATAGATAGCAATTTACAATATCTTTCACAAAAAAGAAATTATATAGAACAAGAGAGTAGTATATATAGTGCTAATAATAAATTAGAAGTAGTTAAAGATATGTTAATACAAAATGAGTGTGGTATTTCTGACTATAGTATTGATGAACAAATAATGGAAAAAGTTGAGACTAAAGCAAGATCAACTAGAAAAAAAATTAGCAAAAAGCTCAAGCAATATGAAGACATTTTCAATTCGGTATGGGCCCCAAAAGGTGAATTCAAATTGCAAAGTGCAGCAAAATTGCAGTATTTTTTCATATTATTAGATTTACTGAAAGAAATAAATGCGAACGAAATTAAGAAGTATCTTAATTATTTTGGGTCAGCAACTATTCTGGCTTGGCAACAAAACTTTAAATCCAAAGCAACATATATTAAGGTAATAACAAGCATTACAAAAAGAGAAAATACTCTAAAAGAAAGCTGATCGATTCATTTGAACAGAGGCAAAACATACAGAACAACTCCAGGTAGATTTAATATTGCTAAATTAGAAAAGAAAAACAAATTCAAAGCCACAATTTGGAATGTACCAACAATAGTATCAGATAGCCTATTACTCCGCCAATTGAAAAGACACAAAGTTCAAGCAGTATATATTTTAGATAATCGAAATGGAAATCAAAACAAAAGAGCATGTATATATTTCAAAACAAAAAAGGAGCTAATTCAAGCTCAAAAATGTACTATATACTATTTCAACACCAGATTGCAATAGCAATCACACCTGGAAAAGACGAACAACACCTATCATTTAACTTCACATTATAGTTACAAAAAAAGATCGTTAAGTAGTATAGAAGCACATGCTTCACAAAATATAGAAAAGAAACCAAAAGGTTTATATAAGTCTAGAAATCCATATACTAGACATTTTTTAGTGAACGAAGTAGTAGAGCAAATAGTGTTTCTAGATCAAGAAGCACAACTAGAAAAGCACTCAACAGTTTAGAAAATAGAATAGCGCAAGAGCAAAAAGGTTATACAACAAAATATGCAACTAAACAAATAGAGTAAAATTAGAAAATAAGAAAAGAAAACAAGTTAAAACCTAAGAAGCTATAGAAGATAGTAGTGAAATCAAGAGCATATTTAATCAGATTATAAATAGACTTAGCAATTTAGAAAACCAGGAAAGCAATAGAGGTGATGAGGCTCCAAATCGCTTCTAAGGGCACCCTAGTTGAATTAAAGGGAAAAAGTAAGATAGAACAGCCCATGACTATCTTGCAAAAAGAAATACCTAGTGGGCTAGATATAACAGAAAGAACATCTTCTAGAGTAAACATAAAGATAGCAAACACTAATAGTATAAAAAAAGATATAAAACCTAAAGATGTAACACTAAGCTTAGCATGCTACACAATATTAATGGTCTTAAAACAAATTAGCAAAAGTTTGAGCTCTTGGAGCATTGGGTGCTAGAAGAGAAAATTAATGTAACAGGACTAACAGAAACAAATATTGAAAAAAAAGGTTTTTATTTAAGTAAAAAATGAGATAATTTTAGATTCTTTTGGTCGAAAATAGCAAAAGATAAGAAGATGAGCTCAGGGGTAGCGTTAGAAGTTCAAACTTCTTGGGAAAAACACTTGGGTAGTATAGACACAAATGAAGAGTATATATTACAGTAGTAGCTAGATTCTATTTTAAAAACATAGAGCTTATCATAATTGTAGTATATATACCTCCAAACGATGAAGAGAGAAAAAAGAGTATACAAAAGTACATACTGGATTTATTTATAAAAAGAAGTAAATAGGCTCATATAGTAATAATGGGAGACTTCAACTACATAGTAGATCCAAGTTTGGATAAGCTTATTAATCAAGAGTCAGGTAGACATAAACTGTCAAAGATACATAAATGGTTGGGAAAAAACAGTTTTGCTGATACGTTTAGATTTATATACCCAACACAAGCAAAGGGTATATATGGTCCACAAATGCAACAAGAATAGACCAAATTTGGATATTTGAGAATCTAATAAAAAGTCTCACAAATGCAAAAATCTTGGATATAGAATACATTATCAAAAGTGATCATAGAGCAGTATATACTGTATTAGATTTAAGCTTATTTATTTTTAAATCACTAGCAGCAATAGAAAAAAACAGAAAACATTTTAGAACAGTGTACCTTTATGATGAAACAACAAATGAAAACTGGGAAGAATATAGAAAAATATTAAAAAAGAAACTAAAGAAAAAAAAAGAGTTATTTGCACAATTAGAGAAAAGAGCTGAAGTAAGTAGTGATATCGATAGTGAGTAGTTATCTTAATTAGCAAATCAAATTTGGTCATTATTAAAAACAAGTATCCTTGAGGCAGCAAATAGAAGCCTTTCAAAAATGAGAATATGCAATGTAATTGCTCAAATCAAAAATAATAGCACCAAAACACAGCTAGCAAATTTAGTAAAAGAGATAAGTAGATAGATAAGGTATATAAGAAAAGCTAGCAATTTGGAAAGTTTTGAAAAGGTAAAGGCTGAGGTCAATGCAAATATTAGAAAAGCAAACAAAAAAATATATCTCGAGATGCCTGAGATAAGATTAGAAAGCTATGTAGAGTAGCTAGAAGATATAAAAGGTTGGTGGAGAATAATAGATAAGAAAAGAGCTGAAGAACTAGAAGTTACCAAACGCAAGGAAATAGAACTAAGCATAGACCAAAGATATAAACTAATTAAAAATAAACAAGAAAAAATGCTAAGCAGCCTTCTTGACAAACCTCACAATAAAATTACAATAGATAGAATTTTCAAAGAACAAAATAGAAATAGAACCTTAATTACGGAATTAAATTAAGTCTTACAAGAAACTAGATCACATTATGAGAGACAAATGCGAGAAAGATTATTAAAAAAGCCAGAAGAGATAGAAGCTTGGGCAGAAGTTTACTATCTAATTAGTTGGGTTCAGGAAAATTGGTATTCTGACATAGAAAGCGAATTACAGAAAAAGAGTGGATTTCCACATTAAAGTCTTTAAAAAGTAGCACAGCTCCAGATTTATCAGAGATTACATATAGCCTCTTCAAAAACACAAGTACATTAACTCAAGAGTATTTTAGATCTTTTACAAACTTCTGTATAAGAAAGCTAGCCATATTAGAGGAGTGGAAAAAGTCACAAATCTACCCAATATCAAAAAATACAAGTTAGAACTATAACTTAGAGAATACAAGACCAATTGCCCTTTTAGAAACATTCAGAAAATGTATAATGAAAATTATTACCAATAGGCTTTTAAAAGTGCTTACTAAATACCAAATTCTTCAAAGATGGAATTTTGCAGGGTTACTAGAAGGTTCTACAGAATATTCAGTTCATATATTAAACATGATTACAGAAGATGTGAAAGAGAAAAATGCCAAGCTATGGGTGGTTTTACAAAATATAAAGAAGGCTTTTAATTCAGTATCACTAGAGATGCTACAAAGAACAATAAAAAGAGTAAAGATTCTATCCAAAACAATAAAATTAATTCTAATGCTATTTAAAAACAGAAAATCATATAATAATAGTATTTGGTTTTACAAACCCAGTTGAAATAAAAGATAGAATAGAACAAGAAAAGGTCTTCTCACCATTACTCTGGTAGATCTTTTATGATCTACTACTAGTAAGAGTACAGAAGAGCAAAGAGCTTGACTATACCATAGAGGCTCTAAACCCTAACTTGTCGCAAAAGAGTGAAGTAAAGAATGAGAAAATAAGAGTAGTAGTTGTAGCATTTGCAGACAATACTACATGGGTTGCTCCTAATAGACAAGTGATGGAGAAAATGCTCATGATTGCGAATGAATTCTTCGAGCTCAATGATATACAGATTAATGGGAAAAAATCAAACCTTATAGTTTTCAACCTAGAGCCCAGATTAGAAGAAAGATGTATTATATTTGAAAATAAGAAAATTAAAGAAGAAAGGGCAAATAACATAATGAGAGTTCTTGGAATATGGCTCAACTGTAGAATGAATGAGAATTTGGTACACAAAAAGGCCAAAGTAATCGTACAGCAAATAGTAGAAGCACTAAGGTGGAAAAAACTTATAGTTAGCCAATTAGTGTATATTAATAACATATGTATTATACCCAAACTCTGTTATCTACTTCAATTATCAAGAGCATCTGAAAACTTAATAGACAAGATCCATCAACTAATGATTAGGCTAGTAAAAAGCAAACTTGACCTTCAAGTTACAGTACCAAACTATATAACTACATACAAGAATATAGAAAATTTCAGAGTATTAAGCACAGAGCTATTAAATAAACAGATCACAAGTCTGTATAATAGATTAAATAATAAAGAGGTAATTAACAAAATCACTAAGCTGAGAATTTGGCAAGGGCACCAAATAGCTGGTTTAACAGAGAACTTTGATGGTCAAGAAGAATATATAGTGCTTGAAAAACTCTAGAATATAATCAAGCAATACTAACCTTAGTAAAGAGAGCAAAGAAGCAATTAGTAATTAAACCAACACAAGGTAGTTGGAAAACCGAAGATATAAGTAGAACAATATATAGTATGATAGAAGGAAAAGCTTTCATGCAGTGTGCAAAGATATTAAAATCCCCAGATCTAATATTTATCGAACAGCTCTTGGATATGCAAGGGAAGCAAATAATCACGTGGTATTATTTTAAATGGGTCAAAGAAAGATCTAGTAAAAGAAAAGTTCCAATTTGGTTTAAGTCAATCGAGAATCAGATAATCACTAACTTTGATACAAGAGAGATAAAGCAAGATCTGCAAACAAGTAGCACAAACAAATTAGCATTAATACCCCAAAGAGTGAAGGTCTCAGAAGACAAACATAAACTTGATTGGATACTAGTCAACAACAAAGAGAATTCAAAGAGTAATTAGCAAGAGCAAAGAAAGATTTGCACAGAGAAGTAGTTAATTTGTAAAAAAGAAAAAGGTAAAATCAGAATAAATAAAAAAGCAATTATATCAAGCAACACCCAACAAACAGAGTGAATCAATAAGAAAAAAGTAATCACAGTATTGCAAGGACTTAGAAAGCAAAATAGTAGTTGGGTTCTTGATATGACACAAAGCTCACTTGAAGGAATTAGAAAAAATAATATTGATCTAGATATAACTAGTAGGAGAGAAATAGGTAGAGGCTCATATAGTTTAGATCATGCAAGCCTGGCAGATATAGTTTATATAAATAGGTTAGAGAGAGACTATATTAAAAAACAAGGGTTTAGTGAATATTGTGATGGGTTATTATTAAATCAACTAGATAGAAATATAAAAACAGACCAAAAAACATTAACTTTCTATACAGATGGCTCTTTATTCAAAGAAACAAGAAACAGAAGAGCATTATGCAGACAGGGTTTAGGTTGGCTACAAATCAATGAAAATGAAAAAACTAAGTTACAGGAGAGGTGCTTAAGTATAGAACATTGGCCATTATCGACAAGAGCTAAATTAGCAGCAATATGGGTAGTTCTACTTATAGCTTCGATAAGGACCAAAGTTAAAATATATACAGATAGTACAGCCACAATAGATGCAATCAAAAAAGGTGAAGGTTTGAGAACGAATAGAAAATGGCTAAAACAAAAAAACTATTTTTTGCTACTCAAAATTATAGATGCCAAAACACGAAAGAATTAAAGCTAGAACTGATTAAAGTTAAGAGTCATAGTAAGAACAAATAGAACAATGAGGCAAATCATTTAGCAAAGAAAGAGTTACTAGCACCAGATTTACAAATACAAGAGGTAGTATCAAGTTCAAGACTTAAATACAATATTTATTGGCAGAATAGTCTTATCGAAATTCTGACAAGAAATTTCATTAAAGAACTCGAAAATACAAGAATCGCAGCAGAATAGAGAATGTTAAGTACTGTAAGTTTACTCGAGCCAAGAGACAACACACAGAAGTGGGATTAGAAAAGTCTATGGAGAAGAATTAAGTCCCAAAGTGAAATGCACTGTACATCAATACAAAAAGAAAAAAAGCTCAACTTCCTAATCAAATGCCTGCATAATCAGCTTTCAGTACTAAGCAACCTCATTAAAAAAAGGCCAGATCTATATAAAAGAGTAGCTGCAAGTTGTGTAAAGATAATATAGAAGAAACACAAGATCATTTAGCATACTGCAGAGCATAGCAGACCCATTGGCATAAAATTGAACAAGTAGCAATTAAATCAGTACAAGCCCTCATAAGAAAACCTGAGAGAAGAGGGAAATTATGAACAAGTGAACTTCAAAAATGTTTATTTGGTAAAATATACAAAGAGCAAAAAGAATGAAGAGAAGGCTATACTCAGAGTTTATTTAAAAGCATAGTCATAGAAGAGCTCATCGACCAAGGCTTAACAAAAAGAGAAACAAATCTAGCTTTAGACACAGCAATACATGTTTTGTAGAATAGATTTCATGAAATTGTATAGTGATCGAGATGTAAAAAAATGATAGAGTGAGAACAAGAAAAAGACATCTTTAAACAGCAAAAATTAGGAAAAAGAACCAAAGTGTAGGATAAAAAGAAGGTTAATGGGAAAAAAAGAAAAAAAAAAATGGAAATACAAAAAAATTCTTATCAAAAAAATAGAAAACCGCCTAACCCTAAAGAAGCCATGCTACAAAAAGTTAAAGATAAAAAAAAATTACAAGTAGAAGAATAGATACTTTGGTAAAGAAGACAATATGGAATAGAATTAGAGTCAGTGGAAAGCTATTTTGGTGTGGCACTTAGGCTGATTTAACACAGCCTCGAGTTTTTAGAGTAATCTTCAAATTAGTGTAGCAGGTTGCACTTAGATGCCATTTAGATAGCTGGGTGATATCAGGCTTGCAAATTAGGAGTAAAGTGTATAATTTAGTAATATACTTAGAATCTTAATAAAGTACTGGCAAAACTGCCTAAGATTAAAAAAATATATATATATTAATTATTATAATATATATATATATATATTTTTTAAATTTGGCAATTCTGCCTTTATTGTATTAGGAGTGTGTAATCTAAATACATGGTTTCCGAACAAAAAGCCTGCAATAAACTCAATACTTTCTACTCTCCTACTCTTCAATAAAGACTCACTCGGCTGCTCATAATGGTGCCCAAGTGCGATCTGCCACAGCAATAATTCACTTCTCTCCGGCATCTAACTTACTAGATGACTCTCCGAAAAAATCAAAGAAAGCTTATTGCTAGCTTTGTCAAGGTTGCCTTTTTCTTAACATTTTTTCTTTTTCAAAGGGGTATACAACAAATAGAAGTAATAAAACAAAAACTATAAATAAAATAAAAATAACAAAAACAAAAGAGAAAAAGAAAAAACAAAAAAGAATATAGAAAAAGAAAACAAATACGAAAGGAAATATAAAAGAAAAAATTACAAAAAAAACAAAACAAAAAGGACAGCAGAAAATTCCATCCTTTTAGCACTACTATTACCCGTACTAGGCTTGAAAAAATTATATAACAAATATGATATTTGTATATCTCTAGTGTAAAGCTTTGCCTTATCAAATAAAATTTTCTAACTAAATTATCTGGACTCCTAAACGACGTAAGTGGGAGATGGCTAAAGCCAGGTACATCATGAAATTATCCGATTGTTAGGTAATTATGGAATGGCATTTTTTTAAACTGTTAACGTGTATTGTATATACGTACGTACGTATATAAATAATTTTTTACAGAATACTATTTTATTGCAACTTTCGATAAAATTTAGTAGAACAGGTATAAATTTTCGTGTTAATTGAGCTTGTAAATATGAAACCCCTACGTGCTTATAATATATTAAGTTTTTAATTATTAATGAACACCTTTACTAATTTAATTTTCTTCGCGTTAATCAGGCCTTTAAGTCTAAAGAACATTAATATATGAACTTTAAATTTTTCTCACGATAGTTAAGCCTGTAAGTATAAAGATACAGCAGTATATTTAATAATATATTTATATTTACCTTCATTCGTTCAATTAATTTTTAATATACAGATCTTTATATTTTGCAATGAACCGACGAATTATAAAGATAAATATTAAGACATTTAATTTAAAAATGCTTCCAACAATTTGAAATTTTATAAGTTAAGTTATTTTTTACACATTATTGTGATTCATAATTTATATTACAAGAAAAAAAAATCCAAAATATATAAATCTTATATCTACAGAAGAATAAAACATGATGCATCATTTATTGTTGAGCTTATACTCATTACTTGTGAATTTCTTTTGATGAATTGGTTAAAAATCTTCAAACTTGCTTAATTGAAATATTATTTATGTTTTAATAATATTTATCGAAAAAGTTTTCAAAGTAATAGGCTTTAAGACTTATGATCATGGAGTAGGATTCTTGAAAAAAACTTTGGAGAGATGTTATAACACTACTGACTAGAATTGTGAAACCAATTTCAACAATTATTAATGAAGCGAAATTGTTTCATAGATTGATCTTACTGTTACTTCATTTGGAATTTATGTCATAAGCAAGAATTCATCTTGTAGTTATTAAGGGTAAGAAACTTGTAAGCATAAAGATCATTAGTTAAGTTCAAATTCATCAATATTTACTTTATTTATTTTTTTTCAATTAATTAAGTGAGACTATTTTTAAATTTTCTTTAAAAACACAATCTAAATATTTCAAATGTTCAATTCCGTAAGTATAAAGATCATTAATTATGCATTCACCAAAGTAGAATGTTTTAAAATTCATTAGCCTTACTCGTTTAATTTCTTTGAATTAACACGCCTGTAACCATCAATTTTATTCGCATTAAGAAGCCAGTAAGTAAAAATTTCTATATAATTAATTAAGAATCAAAATTCATTAATATTTACCAATATACAATTTTTATTTAATCAAAATTGAAATTTTGATCATATAACTTGCTTGTAATTTTATTATCATACATGAATATATTTTGTACAATTTTCTAAAATGTTCTATTTTAGATTGAAATTGAAATTGCATACTTTTATTAATGTGTTAATTTTGCAAATGCTACCACCAGCATGAATATGCCCCGCCTGTTAAGTTTATATAAACCATTTGAATTTTTTTTTATTTTATTTTTTTTATTTTCTTTTTTATTTTTTTTTATTTTTTATTTTTTTTTTTCTTATTATTCTTGCGAATTTATAAACTCTAATGATGATTTTAATGTTTTAACAAAAGCAGATTTCTGTTCTACATTCCTTTCTTCTTCGATTCTCCAATAGGTACTGCATGTTCTCTCGATTAACTCATATATGGTTGAACATTGGGTTTCTGCGGCTTTTTTGATTTTTATTTTCTTGGGCAATTCTATTTCTACTAACTTGCATGTTGTGTACACTTCAAACCCATTTTCCATAAACATTTGCTGAAAATTTTCTCAAACACTAACCGTTAACAATTTTTTTTCTCCAAATATTTCCTCATAAAAAATATGACAGCAGGGCAATAAGTATCGACAGTAAAAAAGACAATAGCAATTAGAAAATATTAAACCAGGTGCTTCTTTGCCTTTTTCTATTCTTTTCTCAACAGCATGAACTTCACTAATGATTAATTGTTGAAGAGGAAATGAGAACTTATGAATTTGAGTAAAAGTTTCGTAATCGACCCTGAAAACAGATATTTGTTTAGTGCGAAACTCAAAGGCCATATATTCTGCATCCGATTATTTTTTTAAATCTAGAGTGATTATTTTATAACAAGCCTCTATTTTTTTTAAAAAAAAAATTAATTTATTTTAAATTACTTAAATCATAACTACATAATAAAATACATTATTTAGATCAATTTAAATTTTCAAATAATTCTGATTGATTAGTGATTAATAATGTAATAAATTTCACCACGATTTCTTAATGCAAATGTATTATCCAAGTTTTTTTTTTAAAATAAATAACGAAATATTATTACAATGAATTTTGCTATGATCGACTACCTATCAATCCATGGTAAGAGATGGTTGTGCTTTTTAGTTCGCTATAGTATGACTCAATGGCATTCGTCGAGATTATTTGTAAAAGTAGAGGGAAATGTTGGCAGGCCCAAAGGGCCCACTGATTTGTATTTTTTGAATAATTTCATGTTATATATTGTTTAATAGCGTGAACTTGGCATTTGTTAATTGCTTCCTTAACAAGTTCATCACAACCAATTTTCATAATTTTATGCATTGCCTTGGCCATCTTATTTCGAGTTTTTTTTTCGTAAATTTTTGACATCCATATATGCATAATATAGACAGTACAAAAATATTTTCGCACTCCTGCTCGCCACCTTTTAAACCAGAGAAAGCTAAAGAAATTGCATTGGCCTCAACATTGCTTTGGTCAGTAAGAAAATATCGAGGTTTTTAGGAACAACCTAATCACCGGATTATTCGTAAAGCCTCTGCTATGGTATCACTATCTTCTTTACTTATTAAAAAGTGCGCTCAACGTCCCAGGAGCCATGGTTGTCCCAAATGTATAGCATAAATGACCTCCAATCATACTTATTTGTCTTATATATAGAGTCTATTAATGTCAATCATCCAAAGCACGAAAGCTTCTCAAGTTGATTTGGTTGCGCAAAGACAAAGCTACGAGTTAACCGATGATAAACTCCATAACATTCTACTAAATATCCTTCATTTTCTAAAAAAACAATTGATTCTTCAATGTCCAATTCTATACTCTTATTACCCATAAAATATATATTTTGTAGTTGGTAAACTTTACACTTAATATTATAAACTTCTTTTCGACTTAATTTCTTTATACTATTGCTAAGATCTAATTCTTTAGTTGCGTACTCTTTAATTATACCAACAATTACTGGCGGAGGTAATTTTTTACTGCCTCTTTTTCTACCAAGTCCCAAACGCATTGTGAACATTTCAACTTTTTACTTTCTTCAATCAAATAAGCATGATCAGGGCTATTTTGAAATCATTCAACAAGCATCTTTTGCTCTGTAACCATATGCAAGACCCTAATTTTTGCATTGCATAAATTTGGTGGGCAGACTTTCATTTTTCGCCTTTTTTCGCTTGGAACTTTTTCTTTACGTGTGCTTGATAGATTGTATTTTGCAAACTGACATAAATAAGTAACCGTCTGATTATCATTATTATGCTTTCTGGAGCTATACCTTGCTCAAATATTAGTTACAAGGGGCCACTATTGATCATCAAAGTCCTGTATCAAAACTTCGAATGGCTGACTAATATTAAAAAGAAGGGAACACATTTGATTAGAGGTAAGTTGTGATGAAATATATAATTTAATTTTATCTTTTGTAGAAGTTATAGTCGCAGCCTATATATTTATATTGTAAGTATAACAATCACTTAAACTACTAATTAAAATCAAATTTAATTAAAGTATTACATACAATGTCACTTTCAAGTATTTCAAAATTTTCTTTATTGCTTTCAGATGTTTTCAAAATTTCAATTATATTCAGATTTTCCCAATTTTCAGTATTATTAATGTTTATTATGTAGTTAACGTCGTGAGCAGTTTGTAAAGAAAAAAAAAAAGTATTTAAAAAAAAAAAAAAATAGTGTGATGATGGCAATATATATAATATATATTGAGATGTGTGGCGACAACTTTTTCAAAAAAAAAAGTGGGCTAGTAACTTATGTTTGAAGAAAACTTTTTCTGTATAAAAATAAATCATCCAAATTTTTTTTCTTGACTGCTCATAGTTTTATTATTAATGTTAAGAAAAAAAATTATTGAACAATTATTTAAATAAATATATCCCGTGATTACCCGATAATCATCGATTATCAGGAAATCTCGTAATGTATCTGGCTTTAGCCGACTCCTGTAAGCAGCCAATCTCGGTATTACATGAAGCAGCACAGTCAATAAACAAACCAAACCAGACACATGATTGCAGTCTGCCGGAAATGTCCAGATTTGGGAGGTGTAAACAATACCAATCTTTTAGAAAGGGTAAGCTGTTTTGCCCACTTTTGTGGGAAATTTTGGAAGAGTGGTGAGGAGGCAGAGAAAAGGGACGAAACTACTTTGTTTTGTTTAATAAAAGAGTGTATATTTTTTTTACTCAACACACTTGAATCCATAGGAAGGTGCTAGTACTCTCCTTATTTTTTCAGGTAAGTGATAAACTCTGGGCTTGTTAGCAAATAGCATATGAGAACTATTTCTAAATGACAAGTGCCTGGCCCCTACAGTGAGTGATAAACTCTAAAGAAGTTAGCAGGTAGCATATGAGAACTACCTCTAAATAACAACTGCTAAGTTACGGAGCTTAAAGATTACTTCCCAGACTGTTTCTACCTTTACAGATACTTGTATTTTTTAAGAATTTTGGATTTTTGTGAAAAAAAAAGTGATCGTCAGGAAGAGTTTTGTTTATTTTTTTATGATTGTTTAAGCTAATCCAAAATTATTTTAAAACAATTTGAATTAACATTTAAAGTAATTAAAATAATTTGCATTATTTAAGCTAATTCTAATTTATTTTAAAACAATATAATTTACTTTTATAGAAAGTTGAATAAATCGTATTGTTTAATTTATTGAGAGTTATTATTGAGTACGATGGCATTTAAAATTTCAATAAATCAATATATGCCAAATGTATTTAATATAATAAATTTGATAATTAAATAATATTACAATACTTTAAACTTTAAAACTGATTACTTTAGTAAAATTATATATGTTTAAAATAATTAAAAATAATAAATTTAATAAAACCTCAATTAAATAATCAACTCTTTCTGATGATCACTTGAACCAAATTTTGCCAAAAAAACTTTTCAATAAAAACAGTAGAAACCAACTAGCCTGAGTATATAAGTTGTAAAAGGAGGGACTATAAGACAGCACCTGTCGTTTAGAGGTAGTTCTTATATGCTACCTGCTGTCAGGCTCAGAGTTTATCACTTACTGCAAACCTAGTGCTTGTCGTTTAGAGATAGTTCTCATATGCTATCTGCCGACAAGTTCAAAGTTTATCACTCACCAACAAAATGCAAGTAGCGCAGTTCTGGCTAGAAGGAAAATTTTTTCTGTTGTTTCTAGTAACTCACTTTCCTTTAAGTGGTATCAAGAGGTCTTTTTCTCTTTGTTATTTTGTGCCGGTCCTACCGAAATTTTTTGATAAAAAGTGGGCATTTTGGCTTACCTCCTCCAAAAGATCGGCATTGTTTATACCTACCAAATTGGAATGAACTCAGTAGAAGACAATCACGTGTTTTGTTGTTTTGTAAATATGGTGCTATGGTACAGAGAAGAGATCTTTATACTGTTTAGAAGATACCCAAGTTGAGTCAGTGCCCAGAACAAGTCCCAAAGCTAAACCAAAGGTTTACAATTGAGATATAGTAATTAGTTGCAATTATTATATAATTTTTATCCTTAT
>CAJVPY010002393.1:0-16282 GCA_910591965.1 Dentiscutata erythropus | reverse complement strand
TTAAGACTTCTTAATTTCCGATACCAATGATTTGCCCTTTGAATATCTCTTTGTACTCCAATTCCATTCCGGTAACAATTACTAACATTAACTATTCCTCCAAAACTATTCATATTAGCAGCCTTTTTGTAATATTCAAACGCTTTACGTTCATCTTTTATAACTCCCATTCCGTTACCAAGACAACACATACCATCAGCGTCTCCCATATCGGCAGATTTTTGATAATAAATGAAAGCCTTATGTTCATCCTTTTCGACTCCAATTCCATTTTGATAACAATATCCAACATTATTAGTTCCATGAGCATCACCCATCTCAGCAGATTTTTGATAATAAAAGAAAGCCTTATGTTCATCCTTTTCAACTCCAAATCCATTTTGATAACAATATCCAGTATTATTTGTTCCAAGAGCATCACCCATCTCAGCAGATTTTTGATAATAAATGAACGCTTTGTATTCATCCTTTTCAACTCCAATTCCATTTTCATAACAATATCCAACCGCTCTTGTTCCACTAGCGTCCCCCATATCTGCAGATTTTTGAAAATAAATGAATGCCTTATGTTCATCTTTTTCAACTCCAATTCCATCAAGATAACAATTTCCAGCATTCTTTGTTCCACTAGCGTGTCCCATCTCAGCAGATTTTTGATAATAAATGAACGCTTTATATCCATCCTTTTCAACCCCAATTCCATTTTCATAACAATATCCAACAGCAAACATTGCATCTGCATAACCCATTTCAGCAGATTTTTGATAGTATTCAAATGCCTTGCGTTCATTCTTTTCAACTCCGATGCCTTTTCGATATTTCCTTCCGAGTTTGTAAAGTTCAGCGTCCGTCTGACCCATGTTACTCTGATCTTTGAAAAAAAATCAAAAATTATTCTTTCGGAGGTTTTTTTTTTATTTTTACTTTGTAATTTTTCTTTCGTTTGATGAATTTATTATTAATTCGTAATTCTAGTCGAATAATTATTCCGTGAAAATAGAATAAGTTTAATAATATGTAGATAAATCAAAAAACTTTTATTGCAGAGTATTAAATATTTACGAATGAAATTAGTGAAAATTCTACGTACGTAATTAATACATAAATATAACTATATATATCAGATATACAGTATATATATACATATATATTACAGTATTACACGAATCCAAAATAATATTTATTGTTTTACGTACAAAAACCTTTTACTATCAATTTATAAGCTTTAATAATGCTTTAGAGCTAATTATATTAAATTAGGGTAGCTGCGCAGCGCGTGGTGCTTGCGCAGGACCAGTACGATCCTATATGTACTTGCTTGTTCGTGGATTTTGATCGGGTAGGTTGTTAAGTTCGATGTTTGTTGTCAAGTTTATATGTTTATTGGTTGATTGTTGTTTAATTGGTATTTGTTCTAGCTTTTTTTCTTTCGAAGTTCTATGAATTTTTGTTAATGAATTATGTTGATTTTATATAGTCTGGCGTTTCGTGTGAATGGATTTTCATCGTTTTTACATTTTATGTTATTACCATTTAAAATTTTATCCGGAATAAATTTTTATAAATGTTTGTAATTAAAATTACTCTACAAGAAGTCTGATTCGCTTTCTTTATTTATTTATTTTTTTTATATTCAAAAAAGTTATGTTTACACTCGATGGTATTATAACGTATCCTTTATCACATTTAAACTCCGGTTTGATGTTCGTAATCGATCAAATATAACCATTATGATTATATATTATGTTACAGGTATAGTCTTCGGTTATATTACATCATACAAGGAGAGACTTTTTATTAAGATAAATTAAGATACCAACGTTCATAGTAAATTTATAACAAATAACATTTTCAAAATAACGTAGTAGTATAACTGATAAGTATTAAGCTTATAAATAAATTGAGACGTAATTTCAAATTAATTCATACTTTCAAAATGTAATCAATGATCACATGAATTTATTATTTCTAGTTAGATCATGCAAACGTCATATTCTCTCTTTAATAGGTTATAACTGTTTATGTCATTAAACGTAATTATTGCACATTCCATTCATGTGATTAACGAAACCGTCATATACCACGTCAGGTTTCATTCAATACGTAATCTGTAAAATTTTCTTAAAAATCATAACCATTAAGCGACACACATAAAACATTTCATGTTTCACAAGAACGTGATCGTACTGGTAAAATCAGTCATTATTTAAAAGGTATTTATAATTATGGCCATTCAAAAAATGATTAAAATGGTAAAGCTACCAAAGTTAAACAACTTATTAAGTTTACCAGTAATAAGAATTTATTATTTCTTAATAATTTAGGAGTACTAAATATAGTATAACTTGTTAATAGGTTTAAAGCTTGGAATAGTTATTAAGTAACTGTAGAATATCTGATATGCTATTTTTCCTATTTGAGCAATATTTTCTAACATTGTGAAAATTTTATGAAAGAATAATCTAGTATTTCTGTATTTCACATTTGAATAATACTTTTCAATAGTGACTTAACGTTTTTGTCTTCACTATGTTTAGATACTGTCATATAATTAATTTATACTACGTATTGTATATATATTAAAATAAAATCGATAAAGGCTACCGTAGTTATAATTGTAATCAAAAATTTTGAATAAAACTAAACTATCACTATTATCAAATTAGATGTCAACCTATTATAATTATAAACTTCGATCCAATTTCAAAATATTTTGAAATTTTTGATCATTCAAGATCTTGATTTATAAAAAAAAAGTTTAACAAATGAATTATAACAATTCCGTTAATTTATCTTCAGAAGCACACAAATAACTTATTATGAATCAAAATATTCCATTTCTATTTTACTTCTGCAAATTCTGTTACATTTTTAGTTTCTCATATCTGCTATTTTCTTTTTTTGTTTTTGTCGGCGACCGATTTTTTTTTTATTGCCGATTATGTCGACATATACTATTTTGAATCAATGAAAAACGTAAATCGGTACGTACGAATATTTATTATCTAACAATAAAGATAAAAATTAATTGCCAAAAAAATGATTTTTATTGGTTTTTAAAAAAATCATTACAGTATAAATACATGAAATAAAAGATAATTTTCTTGAAAATTTTGACATTTGCTCTCACCACATTAAAATAACGAAAATAACGAATTGCTTCTTCAATTCATTACCACAACTGGTCTTTTTACAACGATGATAATCACAAATTTGTTTTAGTGTTAAATAATTTATTCTATATACAGTATTAGGTCATCGTTAACAAACCTTACTCTGGAAAGCTATTGTTATATTCAAAATTTTGTTTAATAACTGTAATTTGCAATTCTTTGTTCATTTCATCTTTGTATATTGAGGTGCATATTTACGAATTTACGAATTTTGGATGCTCATTTTCTCTTTTAGAACAGTGACTTATCCAATTTTCTCATATTTTCTCATTGACTAATGTATATTTCTAGTATCCGTTCAAGGGTTCGCGAACTAAATAAGTAAAACTCTATATTAAATATTTATTAAAAAGAAAGCTTTAGAGGATACTTAAAGGACAACCGTTTTTTTTTATACATTTTAAACTTTATACATTTTATTCATAATTAATTAAAGCTGCTTATTGATATTAATAAGTGATATAGGTCATTCGTTGATCGGTGAAAATCAAAACTGACATATGGGACCCCACAGCAAAAGGGTGCATTGGGCCAAAAAATTTTTTTTTATTTTAATTGATTTCTTGAAGAATTAGATTAATAGGAATACAATTTTTATAAAATTACAAATTTAAAATTTTTGTCCCAATGCACCCTTTTGCTGTGGGGGTCCCCAATGTTCCATATCTCAGCAAGTTATCAGTCTTCCCATGAGTGAGATTATAAGGTGAGCTAGTCATGGCAGAAAAATGTCGCGGTAACGTGATATCCGACCATTTCTGACCCTTTTGATAGTCCGAAATTAATACAAATCGCGATAGCATTTACGTTATACGTATTAAATCAATATAGAGATCTTATATATTGATAAGCTGATTAATATAACGAATAAACCTTATAATAATAAATTTTATATAGAGAATTTCAATTAACAGAATGTACTTTCGCTTCGAAAATTAATATTAATTAATAAAAAAAATTGAGATAAAAAAATCAGTATCTTAGATTATCTTTATTACCTCATGGTTGGTCAGAAATAGTCGGAGATCACGTTACCGCGACATTTTTCTGCCATGACTAACTCAACTGAGATTATAGTCGCGACGTCAATGATAGATAACAAGTGCTTTATTCGCTTCTAAATAAAAATGTTAAAATTAACAAGCATGCATGACCCGTTATGAGAATTGTGTAGTAAGTGTAGTAATATAAAGTGCTGCCACTTATAGGGGATAAAGAAAACATTAACGTCCGAATAAGTTTAAATTTTCGGGATCATTCTTAATACCTTGTGGTGGCACTAGAATTACTTTGAATGGTTGAGGCCCCTGTGATGTCTTTTTATACCCTGCGATCTTGATATAATGATCAGGGTATAAATCGGTTATACATTTGGGTTCTATGTGTTTAAGCGGAAATGAAATTTCCGCTTATATCCATAACTATTACAAAAAAAATCTACTTGCGGATTATAAACATTTAAAAATCGAATTCTGACACTGATCCTGTACCTCATCTATCATAAATAAGCTTAAAAGTCTTTTTTTTTATAGGAAAATGTAATACTTTATTTAGTAAAAACATATGAGCTTAATCTTACATAAAACATGTATATCACACTAAAATACATATTTGAATTTTTATTTTCATAAAAAAAAATTTGAATTATTAATCATCAATGATCTCGACAGACTCAATCCCTGTAACCAGAGAAAGAAGATATTGTGAATTTATGTCTTGAGTTTTCGATTTTAATGCCTCCATTATCTTACTGGTGTTAATCGATTTACTCGTGTACATATCATTTGGATGAATCGGTGATTTTGATTCTTGTTTGATATTATCCGCTTCAAAAAATTGTTTCTTGATCTCATTATCATCATCATCATCGTCATTTTGTCCTATCTCTTCAAACCAATTTCCAATTTTGTGACATATATTTGTTGCCGTTGGTCGTTTATTTGGATCAGGATCCATGCACCTTTTTGCCAATTTTACATAGCATTTTGGTGCTCCCTCACCGAATCCAGGTCGTTTGCCTTGACAAATTCTCATCGAAAGTTCAATATCAAAAGACTCTCCATCAAATGCTCTCTTTCCTGTTGCTAATTCCGTCATAATGATACCGAAACTGTAAATATCTGCCTCTTGAGTGAGTGGTTTTCCTTGTAAGACCTCTGGTGCTATATACGGCATAATCCATTGATCTCACCTTCTTGATTAATATCAGATGATAATGAAAGCCCCAAATCAGCAATGTATGCGCTGTGTAAATTGGCTTGCAAAATATTACCAGAATGCAAATCTCGATGAATTAATTCTTGAGAATGAATTGCAGAAGCGATACAATATAATATATTTAATCTATCTTTCCATACCAATTGAGTTACAGTTTTGAGATTCTGACGTAGCGAACCTGCAGTTGCATATTTCAAAACAATAATGTAATTTTTAGTGATGTCGTCTCTTGATACTCCATTACATTCTAAAAATGATGGATTATCATAACCTATATCACAATAATACTTCAATTCTTGAATGAAGTTTTTTACATTTTTATTCGAATTGTGAATGTGTTTAAGCGCAACACTCTTATAAATACTATCATTTTTGTTATACCAAAACGCGTAAAATACAGTAGCAAATCCACCTTTTCCTATTTCTTTAATATTTTCAAATTCATTGTAATTAATCCATGATAATTTATATTTTTCATCGTTTAAGATCTTTTTAACACCATCATCGACTTCTTCATGCGAAATTTTAAAGACTTCTTAATTTTCGATACCAATGATTAGCCCTTTGAATATCTCTTTGTACTCCAATTCCATTCCGATAACATTCACCAATATTACTTATTCCTGAAAAATTATCCATATTAGCAGCCTTTTTAAAACATTCAAACGCTTTACGTTCATCTTTTATAACTCCTATTCCGTCACGATAGCAAACACCAGACTACACATACCATCAACGCTTCCCATATATGCTGATTTTTGATAATAAATGAAGGCCTTATTTTCATCCTTTTCAACTCCAATTCCAAAAAGATAACATTTTCCAACATTACTTATTCCAAGAGCATCATCCATCTCAGCAGATTTTTGATAATAAATGAATGCTTTATGTTCATCTTTTTCAACTCCAATTCCGTTTTCATAACAACGTCCAACACCAAATACTCCAATTGCATCACCCATCTCAGCAGATTTTTGATAATAAATGAAAGCCTTATGTTCATCCTTTTCAACTCCAATTCCTTTTTCATAACAGTATCCAACCCCTCTTGTTCCATAAACATCACCCATCTCGGAAGATTTTTGATAATAAAAGGAAGTCTTATGCTCATCCTTTTCAACTCCAATTCCTTTTTCATAACAATATCCAACCACATCTCAGCAGATTTTTGATAATAAATGAACGCCTTACGCTCATCCTTTTCAACTCCAATTCCATAAAGATAACAATTTCCAACATTATTTGTTCCAAGAGCATCGCCCATCTCAGCAGATTTTTGATAATAAATGAAAGCTTTATGTTTATCCTTTTCAACTCCGATTCCTTTTTCATAACAATATCCAGTACTATTTATTCCAAGAGCATTACCCATCTCAGCAGATTTTTGATAATAAAAGAAAGCCTTATGTTCATCCTTTTCAACTCCAATTCCTTCTGCATAACAATATCCAGTATTATTTGTTCCAAGAGCATCACCCATCTCAGCAGATTTTTGGTAATAAAAGAAAGCCTTATGTTTATCTTTTTCAACTCCAATTCCTTTTTCATAACAATATCCAGTATTATTTGTTCCAAGAGCATCACCCATCTCAGCAGATTTTTGATAGTATTCAAATGCCTTGCATTCATCTCCGATGCCTTTTCGATATTTCCTTCCGAGTTTGTAAAGTTCAGTGCTTGTATAACTACCCGCCTGACCCATGCTAAATGTGTGTATCAAAATATTTTTTCATTTATATAGTTGCGTTCACTCTTATCTTTGAAAAAAATCTAAGTTTTATCTTTCAGAGGTTTTTTTTAGTTTTACTTCGTAATTTTTTTTCGTTTGAATTTATTAATTAGTAATTCTAGTAGAATGACTATCCCATGAAAATAGAATAAGCTTAATTAATAATATGTGGATATCAATTTTTACTATTCAAAGTATTGAATATTTGCGAATAGTGAAAATACTAAAATTATCGAAAATTAATTATATACAGAATTAGTACATAAATATGTAAGATATTACACGAATCCAAAATAATAATTATTTGTTTTACAAAATTCTTTTACTATCGTCTACTCAATTTATAAGCTTTAATTCGTAATCCGTGAGTAAGGGAATAATGATCGGCGGGGTGCATATCATAACAAACAATCGATACACATGATCTGGAGCCATTTTTAAAATTTCTCGATTCCTGTCAAGTTAATATCTTTTGTGTTCTTATAAAAATTGTAAAGGCAATTTTCCTCTTTCAAATGGCGGTAAAATCATCAAAATTGACCTAATAGATCGCGAGATATTGTCATTTTTGTCTTCACGATCATATGGGCTGCCGTCAATAGAAATAGACATTTTAAAAAAAATTAATGCCTTAACTTTCACAGCTCATATCTTGAACTTTGAGGCTATCTTGATGATTTAGTATTCAAAATAAAGCTTAGATCGTAAGCTTTCTTTTGACTATTTCCAAACTGGTTATATTTGGACGACAACTATATACCGTATGTTTTATAATTACTGTATACATTAAGGTATTTAAAAACTCCTATATCTACCTTTCTTGTTAATAGTATAAGTTACTGTAGCACGTGACAATGATCCTATCCCGACATAATATTATTAAAAATAAGTTTTAAATAACAAATCTATTGTTACCCGGTATATAAGTACAGTAACTCACAACATAATTTATCATTTATCAAAAGGAGATTGTAAAAGTATAGATGTAGCGATATTAACTTTTTTGAGAACCATAGCAAGTCAATTATATAAATTTTAAAAATATGATTTTGTTGAAAATTTTCCTTTTTAATATATTCAAAGACCGAAGAATTTTTTTAAATCAAAATTTAATAACTAGTTTTTACACGGTAGTGCCAACTCATTTTTTCGCCATAATGAGTTCGGTGGAACTATTATATAAATTAGAATTTATGTTTTATATACTTTTGCCATAATCCCAATGAATTAAACACCGTACACAACACTGTACATCTAGTTGAATTGACTTGAGATCTTCATCTTCGTTTACTAGATAGGAAAAATTAATAGTAACATTAACAAAGACAACGAGTCCAATGTGAATAAAAGTGGTGTCAAGTAACTAGAAAGGAAAGTGACAATTGAAATAATGAAAGGATTACATTTTAGTAACAATTTTCAAATAAATAACGTATTCTTGTCAATTATACAGAATTGCTTCCAAATACGCAACCTTTTGATCCTTACTACGTAGATTCTCATACTTTTTCTTTTGCCATGAGCACAGAGTTGTGTACATCTCTCGCAGCTCTTGAATTGCGTTAACTAAGCAAATATTGGTTGTTAATATATTTTTATTAAATGGAACCCTATGCTAATTTCTTACAATTTTTTTTGTCATTTCTGTCATCTTCGCCATTTCCGTTAATCATGGTTTTAAAATTTTAGAGAGCAAAAATTTTCTTTGTGTGGGAAACGTTTTGTAAGTAAACTTTACTATGAAAAAATTCATTAATTTCATTTAATACTGTAATATGAAAAATTATTTTGATTGATTGTTTATTTTCTACTGAAACACGTGCAAAAATTTTTTATTAAAATTTATGATTGTACTTTTAAAAAAACATGACTCTCGTACTGACGTTTGAGATATGTCTTTGAAGCAATTATAGACTAGACCCGGTATTACAAGATCGTTACTGGGTCATAATCAAGTCATTTCTAATAACTCAAATGACCTGGTTGACTTGGGATCATACAAAGTGGTAGTATGTTATGTTATCGAATGTAATGAAAAATAGCATATATGTGTCGCCATCTAAGATAATGCCATATACTGATTGACGCATGAAGATCACGGTAAATAACATAACGGTAATGGCATATGTTAATGACATGTGAATATACAAATGTTGAACATTTTAAGCTAAAGCAAGAATTACATGTTCTCTTTGGAGCTACGTAGGATGCGGTAGAATTCCGTAACGACATAAGCTTTAGTTAATTATGGCTTAAGTCATAACATCATTGGGACGATTCTACCGCATCGCTAAAACCAAAGATCCCTTGTTTGACTTGCCCAACCTGCACCAAGAATTACTTATTGTCGTTATTTAGAATAATAACCTTAATTAAGCTTAATCCGGGGCAAAATTTGAAATTACACTCCTGCGCGTTATTTCGCGGCAATGCATTTTCTTTATTTGCCAACCTTTCGGCAGGCGGGAAACCACTGTTTATATGGCAACCCCTATATTTAATAAAGTTGGTCATTTAATTTTTTCTGTTCCGCTTTGATCTAATAGGATTAACTTTATGTAATTGTTGAAATATAAGGCATTTTAAAATACATAAAAGTATTAATTATTGTCGTTATATAAATAAACTTACAAATCAAAATAAATAAAAATAAGGTTTATGAATCACTGATTTCGAAATATTTAAGCTACATCTCATTTTATTCAGTCTAAACATAACGACCACCCAGGGTTTAAAATTGACTTGCACAAGATGCACATGTGCAAGTGTTTTTTTGGGATTTTTTGGGATTTTTAAAAAATCTCTTAAGTGTGCAAGTAAAGCTTTTAAAAAAGTTGCACAAAATACATTTGTGCAAGTGATTTTTTTTTGAATTTTAAACACTGCGACCACCTATCATGTTATTTACGCGTGTTGATTTAGTCTATCATTTATTTTATCCCATCTATTCAACCTGTAAATATAATAGTCATTCAATGTATTAAATTGGGTTTCAATTTCGTGAAGTAACGATGCATTACATTGTGATAAAATTACAAGTCTTAATTTATCAAAAAATAAAAGCTAGTATATAATTTGATTTAATGCTACGAACGTACGTCCGTAATCTGTGACAGGTTAAGCCACTAATTTCAATCACCGTCCGATTATATTCCCAGCGTAAGACTTGACTATTATAAACTATTAACAAAAAATACCTGAAGTTAAAGTTGCTTTTTAATATTAACTAAAATATTTATATAAAACAATAAAAAACTTTTATTTTAAAAATAAAATAACAAATATATACTACATAAATATTCCTATAGTATATTATATTATAATCAGTGTTTAAAATTTGATGTTCTCAGTGTTCTCAGAGAACATTTAACAATTTTTATGAACATGAATTACTGGAAAATGTTCTCTATTTGAGAACATTTAACAAAATTTTTTAATATTAAAAAATTTTTGATTTTCTAATACTGAGAACATTAAAAAATTTTTGAAAACATTAAAATTTTAAAAAATGTTTTTTTGAGAACATAAAATCAATTTTGAATTTTAAACACTGATTATAATTACTTCAAGCAAACAATATGTCGTTTCTTTAACCGTGCTAATTGTTCAACATATTTTTACATCATACTTTTTTTTTTACTTAATTTTAACTTTTTTGAATGAAGATTTTTTTTACTTAATTTTAACTCTTTTGAATGAAGATAACTCAAAAGAGCTTTTTTTCATATTATGTATTTATGAATGCATGTTTTCACAGCACTTTTGATTGAACAGTCGTAACTAAAATCATAAAGAAAAATGTTCGGAAGATTTTATTTTTGTTACATTATACTGATCTTTGAGTTTATCTAACACGATTTGTAATGTTGGCTAAAATTCTGACAATCTGAATTAATAACTAAAAATGAAGTGATGCCAAATTTGTATGACCTGCGAGGCATTTGAAGGACCTTTCATATTAAAAAAAAATTATTTTTATAAACTTTATTTCTCTTTTAAGTCTTATTAGAAGTCAATAGGGTTATTTAAACTTTTAATTTATTTGCACACTTTTATGTTAGATAAAAAAATTAATTTATAAAATAAATATTCAAATACGATAAAATCGTTTTTTATATATTCAACTTTGTAATAATAAGCCTTTTCAAATAAATTTTCCATCATAATTTAAGGCATAGTCAGATGGTGATTGAAATCAGTGGTTTAACCTGTCACAGATTACGGACGTGCGTTACGAACTATGATTTATTGACTTTGAAGATAATATGTGATTTGCTATTTTTTTAGTTAAAACTTTTGATTATAATAACCTTCCTTTATAGCAAACTGGTTATTTTAAAAAATTTTCAAATTTCTTAATAGTGAACATACTGTATATAAAAAATGATTAAACAATGGTATTTCTATTTCATTTGAGACCATTACATTTAAAGGATTAAATTACTTTAAAATATTTGAACATGGTGGTATTGCTTTATAAAAATTGTGAAAAATAGAGTTTATCCATGTATCAAAAATCACATGACGCGTACATTTATAATCTATCAAAATTTCTTGACGCGTAAATACTTCTGCTTTTGTTAATTCATACATTCCAGGTTTTAGGTAAATATTAATTAAAGAGTAATACTGTATAATTTGTCATTTTTCATTTTTATTAGTAATTACCTCTTAAGCATTCTATACTTCATTAAAATTATGCTTTTTTTTTTTTTTTATGAGAGTTAGTAGCAAAAGTAGAATCAATTAGATGCTGGTGACTTGACGTGTATGCAATATGTTGCAGTTTGGATCAGGAGAACAGTTATCTGTTATGGATGATTTGAAGAGCTAATTGTTAACTTTATTAATAATGAAAAAGGAAATTTGTAACCTAACTATAAGGGCTCAAAAAATCCAGGTGTTGAAAAAAAATAGTTGAAAAAAAAAATAGTCAAAGATAATGTAAAGTTCCTCCAACATTCCCTTTTCCCGACCCATCCTTTTCCAATTTCCTGACATTCCCATTTCCTGACATCTCCTTTTCCCCAACATCTCATTTTTACCATAAATGTAATTCTTGATTTCATTGACTAGTAATAGTCAAGATCAGGTACATCCAGGTGTTGAAAAAAAAATAGTTGAAAAAAAAATAGTCAAAGATAATGTAAAGTGTAGGCGACGATTACCCAAAGTATTTTCAATTTTCGGTGAACAAAGTTTCCACCTTAGAATTCATTTAGAAGAATTAATACGGTAATGAGTTATACAACTCCTGTAAGAAATAAATGCCTGATATTTTTCTAATATAAGTCAACTTAGTTTATTAGAATGATCAACTCAAACACGAGAAGAAATAGAAAAAAATAGAAGAAAAAAACCGCCCAATATTATTGTGAATAATGTATTACAATCAAAAATTATGCAGGTATCCAATAATTTGCATTTATTCTCACTTATTTGGAATTTTTAAATAATTATTTTCTGTATCTCTCAAGAAAACTAAAGAAATATACTGAACTTTCTGTAGAATAACCAATTGACAAACACAATTATGCAATAAACATAAAGAAGAACAAACTATCAGAGTTTTAAGTTAGTTAGCAAATTCGAACGATAGTCATACACTATAAAATTAGAAACTCTTGATAATCGTTCAATTTCTTAAGAAATTAACAAAATCCTTGTAAAAATATTATTTTTACATAATTATTTTAGATAATTTAGCTATTTTTTTTAGAATTTAGTTATTTTGATTATTTATACTATAACATCGGTAAAATTATCGATGATTATAATTCTCAAATTAGCATTATGTTAATGAATGCAAAAACAGATATCTTACTCACTTGCAGTCAGGGTCTCTATTATCTGGCAGCCTTGTGCTACTCACACACTTCAGCTCTCTGTAAGAGAGGGATTAAAGCAGATTAAGTCTGTTCACCAACGTCTCAAAGTATTCAAGCATTTTTTCGCCTTCCAAAACAAGCACAACGGTTACACTGTGGGAACCTCAAGAACTCCACGAACTTCAGAAGCACCACGAACTTACATATGGATGATTTAAATAATAGGATCAAAAATTTTTTAAATAAATCGGACGACTCACGGTAATAAACATATAAAAGTAGAAATGGGCAAATCGCAGTTTTTTCAAAAATCCCGCGCGGGGTAGGATTACCAGTTTGCAAATTTTTTAATTTTCGCATTTACAGCTATTATCATAATTCCAAGGACACCTGTAAAAATTTGCCGAATAACTTTTCGGCCGATCCGGTTAAGTTATATATTTCGGGAATAATAAGATTCACTAAGTCGTAAAATTTCAATCCTATTCTTTGGCACGATCCATTTTTGTTCTAATTATTTTTCGACGAAAATTCGGGTTTAAAAAATTGTCTAAAATTTCAATTCCTATACTTTTGGCAAGATCTGATTATTTTTCGATGAAAATTTGTTTTTAAAAAATTGTGTAAAATTTCAAT
Organism: Dentiscutata erythropus; assembly: GCA_910591965.1. Taxonomy (NCBI): domain Eukaryota; kingdom Fungi; phylum Glomeromycota; class Glomeromycetes; order Diversisporales; family Gigasporaceae; genus Dentiscutata; species Dentiscutata erythropus. Next base: position 2,699 of record CAJVPY010002393.1, on the reverse strand, counting down.
TCCTATTATCTATTTCATTCAAACAAAGCCTTCATTCATTTCTAATTATTTTTCGGCGAAAATTAATTTTTAAAAAATTGTATAAAACTTCAATTCCTATTCTTTGGCAAGATCCATTTTCGTTCAAACGAAGGCATTTATTCAAATATAAACATATAAAATTTTTTACTTGGATTTCGTTTATCATAATTCTTCATGCATTCTCGACAAATATTAATAATATCTTGGTCGCTTGGAATCCTAACCCGAGATTCATTTGTAAACCAGTCGATCATATTTAACTTTTTTAATAGCGGCACCTGTTCGAGTAATATATTTGTTATAAAAGTCTAATTTATATTCGATTCCTTCTTTTTAAGGTTTATTGGTTGACATGAACAGTTTTTTCCATAAATTTTCATACAAACTAAAGCACATCTAACATTTTTGGACAAGCATTCGAACGAAAATTTAAAATCGTTGACATTATTGTTATGAATCGTAAAATGATCATTTTATTATACGGGTCATGCTGAATCAATAACTTAACCGGATCAGCTGAAGGAATTATGGTAATAGGGTAATAAAAAAAACCTGTACAGAATTTATTATTGAAAATTAATTTTCTTGTTCGAATCAGTTAAGTCTTATTTTATTATAAATAAATTAATTAGAAATTGCCTAGATAGTTAATGCAAGCCAGATATTATATTAATGCCTGCCAGATAGTTTGGTAATGCCAGCCGGATAATTTTATTTGTATCATATTAAAAATCCCGCGCGGGATCCAAAAAAATCACGCGCATCACGCACGGATCCGCGCGTGCCCATCTCTAATCATCAATAACAGGCAAACTGCTGTATTAATCCAATGAGTTTTTAACTGAATGATTAATTTTAGAATAAGTAGTTATAAACAACAAGGTTAATACAAATGTTAGAATATAAATAATATTGATCAAAGAAAAGCAAATGTTGTTATCATTGGATAGGTTTTAAGTTTATTTATATTTAGATATGTTCTAATATTATAAGTAGATAAATTATAATTTAAGTTGAATGTGGGTAGTTAACTTTATACAGGTGAAAATGTGATGCCATCAGCCTCTATTAACACTCATATCAAATTCCTGTAATTTCTTAATGGTTTATGGTATCCATTCAGCCATATTTATAATCATAAGTTCTGAGATCCTTCACATAAACGTCAATCTCTCTTTCTCTATTTTCTATTATTCAACAGAATTACATGTCTGACGCATATTTTGTTTGTACCTTCAAATATTCATGAAGCCGAAGGATTTATATTTGATTTATTATAATTAATAAATATCCTTTACGCAAATATAAAAAAATTACGTAGTAAGTATTTATTAAGTTGGATATTTACTTTAAAATACTTAATTATTAGCATTCAATATTGGCATTATCCGGTATCTTACAACAGCCGAACCAACAGAATGACTTGGGTTCTTTTGGTGATGATTGCGTCATCGTCAAAACAACGAAGTTATTTAATGATGATGCTGAAATCATCATCAATATAACTCAAGTTATTCTGTTGGTACTATCCTAGTAAGGTGCCGAATAAATCTAACATTTACTTAAAATGAAGTTTTTTTTTATTAAAATTCAGAAAGTATTAAACTTCTTAACTTAGATTTAATTTCTGAATGCTAATGATCAGAATCAGGAATCGGGTATTTTGAAAAATAAATAATAAATTTCATTTAAATATACAGTCATACCTTGGCTATATTTGTAATAAGGTTGCGTTTATAAAGCTATTTTTGACCAGTTGGAATATACTTTTAATAAATTGTGAATATATTTAATTTCTGAATTCTAATGATCAGAATCGGAAACGGGTATTTTGAAAAATAAATAATAAATTTCATTTAAATATACAGCCAAACCTTGGCTATATTTGTAATAAGGTTGTGATTATAAAGATATTTTTGACAAGTTGTGATATACTTTTAATAAATTGTGATTATATTTAATTTCTGAATTCTAATGATCAGAATCGGGAATCGGGTATTTTGAAAAATAAATAATAAATTTCATTTAAATATACAGTCAAACATTGGCTATATTTGTAATAAGGTTGTGTTTATGAAGATATTTTTGACAAGTTGGGATATACTTTTAATAAATTGTATTATAGAGTAACTATAGCGAGAGTTGACTGTATATTTATAAACATAATACTGTACGCCTTTTTAATTTAAATTCAATATGATGTTATTGAATATAATGGACAATGTGGCACTGTAGTAAATTAGTTTGTGTCAATTATAAGGATACCTACAGGCAGTGTTATTACGAAGTGTTTTCATTAATGATTCCCACTCAAAACCAAGTTTATTATAGAAAAAATCTATATAAAAGGCCCTACAATGCTCATATCGGTGAGAATGTTATTATATTCGCATGCTATTCATGGAGATCCCAATACAGGCAACTGATTAAAAGGTACTCATCTGAATTTGACTTTTCGTCAACTTGAATAAACGGAATTGTATAACGTTTCACAAGATTTAAATATATCCTTATAATAAAGCAGAGCTGGGGGATAAGTAGATCGCAAGTGCCAAATAATCCTTTTCTATGATGTGGGTGCCAATTAATCTATTGGTAACAGGGTGGCGTTTTAGATTTGTTTACGATTTGCAATGCAATTGTGTAATATTTATGCATATGTGTGCATAAAGATAACA
>CAJVPY010002392.1:0-16284 GCA_910591965.1 Dentiscutata erythropus | reverse complement strand
AAAAATAAAACAAAATGCAAACTTTAAGTGCCGCATTCTTCTTGGGTTTATTTTGTATTATATTTTAAACATGCAAACAATAAAGAGATTAACTTTCTAAACCGTCAAAATGCATGTCATAAGTGCGGTTTCCTTTTTAGAAACCCTTGAAATAAATGATTGAAAGTAGGTAACCGTTGCAATTTACTATTAAAATTGAAAATCAGATCAACGCGCACTCCTTAATTTATAATAGAAAATTTTAACGTTATTCCGTATAAAAAGATATCAAAGGGACATCGGTTTAATCATTAATTCAATGATGAAAGTATATGCCAGAATTTTCGATCAAAAAGACATGACACCTCATTGCAATTATACAAAATCACATGATGGATAAACCAATGCATTGCAGATAACTGCCAGAACTATAAGGGGAATGGCTTATCATTTCTCATTAGTAGTTTAATCAAAATTCATATCTCACAATGACTTAGCATTTCCCAGATCATCGCGATCATTGACTTTTTACTTCGTAAGAGAGATCGTCGAAATTAAGGAGTATTTTACCTGTTGCGATCACAGACAAAACCCGACTCATGCTAAGCGATTAACTGAAAAAATAATTGGTTTTTGGGATAGACTGAAGCAATGGGATGCTATAAAATACTTCGTTTTTTTCTCCTGTAAGTGGGTATCAATAACGTTTTTCAGCACTAATTCCAAAGTATATACCACTATTTATTATACCACTTTTAATTAAGTTTATAAAACGTATTTGTACTTACCATTATTCTGTATTTAGGAACAAAAAAATGAGTAGTTCTAACAATAACTCTGTCACCAAGACCAATGAAAGTGGCGTTTCCAAGACCAACGAAACTAGCATTTCCAAGATCAATGAGAGTAATGTTATTAAGATCACTTATCCTAATGACTCATCATCTTCTAAATCAGGGACCGTTGAAATTACTCAAACTTGTAAGTGGGCTTTATTATCGGCATGTTCACAATGGTTATATTTATGAGATAAGATTAAGTTTTTTATTTCAAAATAGGTAAGCAAGAATCAAGACAAGGCAGTACAAGAACAATTCATACCGAATCTGTGAAAACAATAACTAATATCAATTCATTGGTAGAAGATATCAATTCATCGTCTGATAATATTAAGTTATTAAAGATGTTAGACAAAAAATGATTTTAATCATTCACATAATGTAATGCTGTGCACGGGCTATGCCCGATAGCCGTTCGGCAATTTTTAAAATAAAGAGATTCTGCCATATATGCGGATTTGCACATGACATCGCTCCATTATAACGACATAGTAAAATAAATTAAATATATTTTTATTACGTATCATAGTAACGGAAAAATGTCTTACGAATTACGTGATCAGATTTCTAAGTATATAGGTTTCAGTCCTGAAGAAATTCGTCTTTCAATTACGGATGAAGATAAACAACTTTTTCGGGAATTAATAGCAGACCAGGAGAAGATGTTTGATATTGTAATGGACGAGTATCGATTTTTGCTTCATCACGGACATAACTACAAGGGTGGGAAATTAATATATATAATGTGGGTATATATATATACTGAAAAATATGCTGAGAAAGTATTGATAGAGGCACCTCCATCAAAGATATTATCGAGAAAGGTATTAGCCCATATTGAAAAAAGATTCAAAGATTTACCACTCGCGCCAGTGATTATAGTTGATTAGATAGATCACTGCTCTGGAATGCAGACACAGTTGGTATGCTTTTTTTTACGAAGTTTTCGGATAGGAGAGTCAACCTTTTTCTTTTTAATATGAACACGATTCTTTCGGGATTTTATTGAATCGAGATCATACCAGTCTGAACCCGTGGATTCTGAATCGAAGCTGGATAAATTAGTCTCTATAGATAATTTCTTAAACATATCTATAAACTTCTCTAAATTTAGATCAGATTTATTCTCATCAAAGGCAGTTATATAATGCTTGGACTTTCTTTTTTTCTTTTGAGGGCAACTGCGGAAATTGAATTTAGATAAGGAAGTAAAGCTTTGAATTGGAGGTTTATTGATTTCTGTTTCAGAATTGGATTTACTAGAGCTGGCTTTATTACTATTTTCTTCGATTAATGGAATACTCATATCATCTATTATAATCCTAGCACGACGAGTATAAGTTTTGAAGGGATATTCAAAGCTTATTTTTGCTTTGCGCATCCATAACCAATCTGATTAATGCTTTTACTGGGATTTTTCCTTCAACAAGGGTATTTATGAACATGTTAATATTAAATATATTTAATACAGTATTTTTTTATTACGTATTAATAAATAATTTAACATAGACAATGACTGAAAATAATAATATTGAATTAGTGCTAAAGCAACAGAGTGTGATTGATTCATGTTCAGAATGTCCAATTATCACTTATGAGATTGCGAAAAAATTGGGTTTCGAAAAAGATAAAAGTTTACCCAACATTACCAATAAAGTGGTATCTGATATTGTTAAGCAAGTATCGGGTAAAAAAATCTGGATCTCTCTTTACCGATTACTGGAGATAGTGAAGCCCAAGATTCAGCAGGATATTATAAACTCGATAGCAAACCCAGATATTTCTCAAAGAAACCGCACACCATGCAAGGCTAAAAGAAAAAAGAGATTTTTAAATGATACCACATCTGAGTCTTCGTCTTCATCTGAGTCTGACTCTGAATCCTCTAGCTACAAAGTGAGTAAGTGACTACCTCTGGTATGATGATAAAGATTTTATTGTGGATATGGTGAAAATAAAGAAGCGTAATTAGTTATCATCATTATAAAGGTGAAATGGTCTTGCTTGCTCTGGAGTTTGTCCTTTCTTTCGATAATTTACTATAACGTAATTTTGTGCTGGTGAGGTGTTATTGTCAGGATTGTGGCGTAAGGCTTCTCCAGCGATTGTCATAGCATGAGCTAAATTTTGCGCTCTATGCATCACTACAGCATAAACGGCCCCCATTTTACGCAAATATTTAGGAATTAAATCATAATTTTTTAAGAATCTATTGAACCATTTAACCCCTGGCTTACCTGGATTATCTGGATTATCTATTCGACCAGAATATATAACATTCTGTATCCAAGTAAGTAAATCTCGGGCTCTTTCTCGATCCTTATCCATAGATCTAAATTTTCTGGGGATATCTGGTTGTCCCCTGTTCTTTGTATAACCTGTTACTCCAGTATCTGTAATACGTAAAGTTGTAAGTTCAGCAGGGCAGATACAAAGCATTATCATAATATCTGCGAGAGCCTGTAAGTCGGGTAAAGTAGATGTATCATAACTATCCAACCTCTCTTTGACTGATTCTAATGTAAAATGATCCAGATAGTCAATACAATTAGCTTCAGCTTTTTTCTGATTATCCCTCTGGATTTTGTTAGCCTCTTCTGTAATATCTGGAAATTTCGTGGCCTCGACTATTGCAGGTAAAGCACCAAGATTTCTTAATTCTCTTCTGAGACAGGAAAGACGTGATAAACCAGCATTAGCATTTTTTGCTGATAGGGCTAAGGCATAAGCTTCGGCTCTTACATCTCTAATACTAAGTTTATTCCGTAAAATTCATTGTGCCATATCTCCGATAGTTTCTTCCTCCATCCCTTTAGAGAGTTTATTAGCAATCACAATATTTAAGGTTTGGCCAGAAGTACTTTCACATTGTTCGTTTTCCTGGGTAGAGAATAAGGTATTCACTTGATCCTCACTAAACTCATATCTATTCTGTAAGATTCGTTTTGCTTTCTCTCTGACGATCTCTTCTTCCAAACTTTTTGGAGGCTTGATTATAGCTATTCTATTGCAAAGCAATGACCCTTCGGGTCTACAATTATCTTCAACCAAATTTATAGTTTTATTTTTTCCACTTCTCTGATTAGGCATCAATATACTTATCTGCTCATTGTTAAATTTAAAACCATCCCGAAGACGTCGTTGAGCTTGATTCCGCTTTCTATCATCGGTAAGGTTTTCAAGAAATTCTGAGGTATATTTACTGAGATCAGACACACTCATCTCGGGGTTGAGATTGTAGTTTCCAACAATTTTAGTTACGATAGCTGACATGTTTGAATGTTATAGTAGGTTGAGTAGGTTATGAGCAATTCTTTAGGTTGTATACACTATAGAAAATATCTTTTCAAATCGAAATTAATTATCTGTGGATTAGTATAGCTATATCAAAAATTGAATAGGTCGTGGTTAATGTAATTATACCAGAAAATGGATACGAGTAAGGTACAGAATAGATCGAAGGTTTTAGAATTTATAGCTTTATGTAATAAAATTAATGAGAATATCAATGGGATCAAAGAAGACATAGCATTGCTCAAAGAGGTTCTCGAGAAAATAATCGATCTATGTTAGGTACATGATACACGTTAATACCTTGGATCAGATCTGTCGATTTGAAATTTACTATTACATAGAATATAACGAAAAAAATTTGCTTCGCATGTACGTAGTACATATAGCTTTGGAGTTGCGATCCAGGCTTTATTTTTCTAATGTTTATTCCTTACGAATTGGAGAGATTAATAGTCTTTCCTCTTCCCAATATATATATCCATCGTATAACAATCTATTATATATCGACCCATCGATTGCAATCATACGATTCGTTTTGGGGTTATATATTTTTGGTTTCCTCATACGCCCAGCTAGTTTGGATAATTCCTTATTGGATGATCTTGCTTCCAATTGTTCTTCTATTGTCCCACCTGATTTCTATTTTTACTTTCTGCCCCTTTTTGATTAGTTTTATGCATGTGCCCAATATCTGTACCAAACTAACATAAGATGCATGTAGGTAAATTAGTTCGACATATGAGCACTACTAGCAATCGACCTTTAAATTGTTGCCAGAGTTCTGCTAGCATAATAATGCTAGAGTGACATTTAGTGTTCACATGAACCAGTTCATGAACTAGTTTAATGTTAAAAATAAAGAAGAAAGCATATAATCACAAAGATAAAAATACTTATATCTCATGATCTATTGGGCCAATTTTAACGTTTTAACCACCATTCTGTTCCCAAGACACTCCTCTACAACTTTACGAGATTTACTTAGTAAAGAAAAATTTTTTTTCTTTGAGAAACTCCAAAGTTGAAAAGTTTCTTTCATAATAAAAATTTTAATTTTAACTAAAACATTTTTCTTTACTAAGTAAACCTATTTTCAACTTCTAACAAAAGTTGTAGAGAAGTATCTTGTGATCAAAATGGTGGTTAAAATGTTAAAATCGGCCCAGTAGATCGCGAAATATAAGTATTTTGTCTTTGCGATTATATGCTTTCTACTTCTTTTTTCTTTATTTATATTATAAATAAAGAAAAAAGAAGAAGAAAGCATATAATCGCAAAGACAAAAATACTTATATTTCGCGATCTACTGGGCCGATTTTAACATTTTAATCACCATTTTGATCGCAAGATACTCCTCTACAACGTTTGTTAGAAGTTGAAAATAGGTTTACTTAGTAAAAAAAATGTTTTAGTTAAAATTTAAAATTTTTATTATGAAAGAAACTTTTCAACTTTGGAGTTTCTGGGGACCGATTCACTAACTCTTCCTGACAATCACTTGTACCAAATTTAAATAAAACAAAAATTCAATTTTCTCTTAATTTTGTTAACTAAAGCTACCTTTTCTAAATAATTAAACTTGTTCTAAAGGCCAAATTATATATAACTCACAATTTTTACAACCTTCAAGTTGATTCTTAATTAAATATATAATATTCATCCTAAATAAATACACTGCTCTTTAACTCAAATTAAGCTAAGAAAACCTGCTCTTTTTTAGAAACAGGGCTCTCTAGCTCCTCCCCAGCTTCATTTTGACATAAAAAACATCGAAAACAGACCAAATTTGACTAACTTATAGTAAAAACTCTACAAGCACGTGACTTTGGTTTCTTTTGCTTTGGTATTGATGGCAAATATGACTTAAATTGTAACAGAGCACCAGTTTTAACACTTGTTGTTGAAGATAATGCAGGTTATGGACCCCAATTGCTTTTGGAATATCAAATAAGGAAAATAATTATACTATTAGACTTGCTATAGAAGCAGTCAAAAAAAATATTCCATGTAGTAATATTAATTGTGCACATGAATATCAGTATGTAGAGTTAGCAAATAATAAAGGATTTATGAGAATCTGACAATGTGCACAATTATTGCAACCATTTGCAATGATCGATAAGCATTGACCAACAAAGAGAGGACTTCAACCTATTCTCCGTGGTGTAATTTTATGTTGGTTTCATATAATGCAAACATTTAGTGAATATCTTAAGAACCTACAAATTGATAATTGCTACCGATATCCAATTGCTATTGCTTTTAAAATTGTAGGCCGTAGTAGAAGTAGAGAAGAAGCAATAGCACTTGACAAGGCTTATCAATCTTTTATCAAATCTATGCCACTTACAAAAATTATGAAAGAATTTCTATGCAATGATATGTTCTCAAATTGGTTATCTGATGAATGGATTAATTGCTTTATTGATGCTGGACGAATGCTATCTTTAGATGATATGCCAGGCATTAAGCCTATGACTACTAATAATCTTACAGAACAAATGAATAAGTCAATTGAGGGTCAACGTGAAGGCACTCAGCCAATTAATCGCATTGTCAAAAGGTTATATGGTATTATTTTAACATGGGATAATATTGTTAAAGAGACTTCACCCCAGTTTGTATTTAAGGCAGACCAGGTGACTTACTAGAATTCACAAATTATAGAGCATCAGACACTACAATTCAAACAACCTATAGATGTAAAACGACAATTGAATCAAGGACGACTTTATGTTTTGCTTTACTTAGTTAAACCAGCAATTGAAGGGTTTGATACATATTTCTATGTAAAAAAGGGAAATAGTATGTTTAGATCACCATATATGATGAGAAGAATCGGAATTGACAGTAAATCATATAAACTACTTCAACCGATGCTTAATCAACATGCATCTAAACACCCTATAGCACAACAAGAAAATTATTATTTGGTTAACATCTCTACTGGAGAGTGCACATGTCTTGATTTTATATGAAACAGCTCTTTCCATGATGTATGCAAGTATGTTCATGCAGCACGTCTCTTTAATAATATTGAAGATAATAAAACTACACTTGATGTTATCAAGCATGACTTTGTGTTATATTTTCGTAACAAAGAGCGTGCAATGCCAACAGAACAAAAAAATTTTATAATTTATAGTGGCTCTGTTAATGCTGCGTTTAATGAGATTCTTCAGATTTATTTTGTGCAAGGCAATGATATTTTTTTCCCATATGAACATGAATTTACAAAAAAAGATCCATTTTGTCCTCTTGAAATGCCTACTCAAAGGACATCAAATATTGGTGCTCCCAAAATACATGGTGCAAAACCACGAAAATCTTATAGTTTTACACATATAATCGATAAAGAAGTAATTTATTTATTTATTTATTTAAACATTATATATTCTTAACATTACATTTTTTTAATTTTAGAATTTAAATAATAATGATCCAACACTATTTGACGATGAAATAGAATTTTAGGCAGCTGAACCAGAAGCTTCAGTAGACACAGTGGCTCCATCAATTCGAAAGCGAACAACAGCAGCAATTCGTAATCGCAAACACAATATTTCAAAGAAAGTATGGTTATAATTCATTCATATAATATATTCAAAAATTATGCAGTATATTAATTATAAATTTTTTGATAGCATGATCAAAATAGTGTCGATATCGAATCATCCAGGAAAGCTATCATACGATCAGAACTTGAAAATCTCTTTGGAGAGAAACAAACAAATTGGAAAAGGCTCGAATTTGTAAAGGCTTGCCTCGAACAAAATATTAAATTGGATGAAAATGCGGATCAAAACAAGAAGAAACTATTCATTTGGTTTGATGCCAAGAAAAACAAGGAAAAATGTATAATTCAATTGTAGTTAATAAAGCCAACAAATTAATTAGAACTTAATATGAAGCTCCGTTGTAAAACTATTTATTTATATTATCATATATCAATGCTGTATAATTTGCCTTAACGTATAATAATAATAATATAAAATTTCGAGTATTGCTTTATTGGTATTGCACATACGTAATGTGACGATGGATATAATTATCATTTTACTTTGGGTCAAGAATGATGAGAATTTTTTTTTTATTTTTAGTAGGGTCAAGAAAAATGGGTCAGGTGGGTCAAGAACAATGTTTTTGCATCGGTTTTCCGTAAATTTTTAATTTACAAAAAAAACTTCAACATTGCTCATTAAGCAAAACAAAAAGTTGATTTTATTTATGCCTTATGTATACTATATTTAAATTTTAAATTTTAAGTTCGAATCTCTAGATAATTTTTTAAATGTATTGTGGCAAAAGAGTATATTGGATTTATTTATTTTTAAAATAAATACTAATGTTACATTCCTATATATCCTAATTTTTACTCTACAGCAAAATTTGCTTTTTTAAATATCCTTTTTTTGTAATCTCTCGTTTCTAGTGTAATCTATCATTTCAACGGATAATAAATTATTCAACTTTTAAAGCCAGGACACTGACAATCTGGACTGAATATTATTTACTGTCGGATTTAAGTCTAGAAACAGTAAACTAAAAAAATATTATTTATATTAGTTAGGATGAGATTCTGAATTTTACTTCCAGCTTATCCTAAACTTTAAAGTGATACTTACTTATTTCTTCACTATTTTCCTTTAGGTTTTTGTTGTGGATATTTTATAGTATGTTCATGTTTTAGTTCTTTAGCTTTATTTTCAAAATTTAAACATTCTTCTGATAATTCATTAGACCACATTTCACCGATTATTTTAGAAGCTTTGCCTTAGGTGATGTTAGGATATTTCTTCATGACTTCTGGTAATTTTTCATTTCTGTAAATAATGAAGCAATTAGAGGGCTTTGGGGGTTTCTTGATCTTTGTTTTAGACTTTTTACGATCGCTTCTGTTAGCAGGATTAACATCATAAGGAATAAAACGTAAAGAATTCGTTTTTTGCCCACGCATGATTGGCGCAAATTGGTTTTCTTCAAATTCCAAATAACTTGAATTAAACATGTTATCAGATAATGCTATATCGGTAGAGGTGGTGGGAGAATCATTTAGCTGATTAGCAGTAAATGCTGATTGTAAGATCGGTGTAAAACCTGATACGTCACATAATAAATTTAATGGAACTTCATTATCATAAAGCATGCTTGAGAAGTTTTCCTTGGGCACCCCGTCGTTAGAATCTAGTATGTGAACAATATTTTTATTGATATCATAATTTGTTTCTTTTTTTTTGTTCATATTTTGTCACAATTTCTAACAATGTCAAAATAATCCAAATCAAATTGAAATTTGATGAATGTTCGAATTATCAATCAATTATGATACCTTGACACATTTCTGCATGTCTTACAATTTCTAACAATAAAAAAGATTTGGAATTGGTATAGTACATAACTGAATCAAATTGAAATTTGATGAATGTTTGAATTATAATTAATCATAATACCTTGACACAATTCTACAAGACTTAAATTTTTACAGACGTCATAGCTTCCGTCTTGGTTTTGTTCTTGCTCATACTCGGACACAATTTCTAACAATGCAAATACATAATCTGAATAAATTGAAGTTTGAATTAATAATCAATTATAATACCTTGACATAATTCGCCAAGTCTCTTTATGAGATTATCCAGATAAAACATTTAGTTGAAGGATATTTAAAGGATGGTATGAGGCTTTATTCCGCTAAAAGAAGACTGGAAGATACTGATTCAAAGTTTTTTTTGAAGGTATTTCTTTAGTGATGAAATTTAAATAGCTCATCTAACATATGAATTAAACGATTTATTTTTAGTAACCAGTTTAACTAATTTGTACTACATTTTAGACTACAAATTAAGTAATAGCATTTTTGAGTATCTGGTATAGATTTATTTTAGGGCTAATGTCAAGCCTTAATTGGCTATGCGCTATGCAAGCACATTGAAAAGGTCATTTGATCTATGCTAGATTGTTTGACGATCCTAATAGCTTTTGGCCCAACTGTAATATGGGCCAAAAGCTTTTAGGATCGGCAAACGGATCGCCTCTCAAATCTATGAGACGAAACCATGTGATGATAATCATCATCTGTCATAAACTACCAAGACCTAAAAATTTAATCTAGTTTTTATTAAATATTGATATGTGACATTTAGCATCACATGGTTTCGTCTAACAACTATAATTCATCCACAGATAATAGGGTGATTCAAAATTAATATTCAGGGTTTCTGATTTCGAATTAAATTGGTAATGGAATTATTTTGAAATCAGTAGATTCGTAAACCTTGTTTATTTTGTTTTGTAAGCTTATTTATATAATAAAGTTATTCATTTCATCTCCGAATAACATCTATTTCATTTTCTGATTTCAAAATTTCAGACCAAAAATAGTACTTTTTAGACCTCTATTCATTTTTGAAATAAGTTAACTTTGAATCATCCTAATTGATATGATAAATTTGATAGACAGTTTATTAAAAAGGTAATTATGATAGTCTAATTAAAATATGGGGTGTTGGCTCATATTCTACTCTGAAATTCCGCTAATGCTAGCTAATTTTGTCAGTATTATGTCCTTTTCGGGAATCTGTCTTTCAGAATTTTAGGGTAGAACCATTGACTCATCTCGAGTTACGTGATTTTGTGCACAGATCTGAAATTGTTTTTTATAACTGTCAAGTGTAGAGATATGATCTGTTATCTATTTTCCTATTTAAAAATTACGGATATGCAGATATCCGAATTTTTTTTTATAAAAATATAATTATAAAATTGAATTAACAGATATCCGGATCGCATCTCTAGTCAAGTGACATGTAATTACGTATATACATTAAATTATTAATTTTAATATAACATATAGCGATAGTATTATTGTAATGTATTTAAACTCGCTCATGGGAAAATTAGTGAAGTACAAACAATACGCCCGGTTATAAAATGTTACATTACAGATATATTGCAGTTCCCTTACATGGATTACGTTTGAACTCCTATTATATTTCAATAAGATCACACACCAGTCAATGGGCCTTTATATTTAAAGCATTTAATAATAAGTCATTAACATATATATTTTGTTCAACCTCTGAGTAATACATAAAATTTAACTTTAGAAATATACAATATGTATTCCTTCTTAATCGATGTTGAATCCTTTTTCGGAATTATATTATGATGATACACGTGTATATGCATATATTAGGAACCTGAATCTACTGAGGAAACCTGAATCTACTAAGGAAAGATAAACCTTGTTTTGGAAAGCTATTACCACTGTATGTCTAATTCCTCCAATTTATCGGCAATTGAGGGGTTTAGCCATATCTATATTGTGCCTTCACTGTAAATCGACTGGTTTTTATAGTTTGTCTTGTGACATGGTAAAATATTATTGGTTAATCAAAATTGCTTGCAATTTTAACTAAATATTGATATAGAACTCTATTGGCATGAATGAATAAATTATTACTATGATCTTAACAATTCAAAGTTAAAAATTATCTTAGTATAAACAGAATCTATAATTCAAGTTCTTATTAAAAAATTATGACTATGAGAATTAAAAAAAAAAACTAAATTAATATTTAAACATGGGACTTAAAAATTAAAAATTCAAATGTCATATCCCTGCGAATCATTGAAAAAAAAATTCTTCAAAATTATTAATGCTCGATTTAGAATCACCTTTTTTTCGTATTGTTAGCTATTTCTAGGCGTGACACATGTTTTAATCTCCCATAAAGTTCACAAGTTCATGTTTTATTACTCATGTCAATATTTTATTTTATCGGTGGTACGTATGTATATGTCTTTAGATAAAATAGGTTAGCGATGTAAACCCTTCAAAAATACTGTTATTTTATAAGTTTAATAGATTGTTTATGCTTATTGGCTAAATTGAAATACTGAACATACCTCTCATCTAACTTCTGAATTACTTTAGTATGTCAGATCCAAAGGTGTAGTTTCTAATTTTATGTGATAACCTTTCCGAATTCGTATTCGGGGCACCGAATTCATTTTTGAGATAATTGTTACATTGAGATGATTTGCAACATCAGCCAATCATAATAAAGCCCGCTAGACTTAATTCTGATAAAAATTTTTTATTTTTTAAATGCGAGCTTCAAAATCAAAAAGTTGTACAAGCAAATTTGAAAATTTAATTGTCTAGTGTTTAACCATATTAGCTATTTTGAGAAAATTCCAATAGACTATAACTTTCTATGGCTATTTTCTTTTTCATATATCATCCATTATCGGACATGGTTGTTAAATTTAATTATTTGCAAGCGCCCTTTTTTTTTTTATAAAAACTACATTTTTACTCAGAAAAACTATATAAGGCGTGGTACAAGTAATTTAAATTTACATAAATATTTTAGAAAATTAGTTGCATTCTCTGAGAAAATCTTGTAAACAGAATAAGACAATCACATTGTTCCATTATATTACAAAAATTCTTGGATATCACTAGCAAGATCTATTAAAATTCATATAATAATAAAATAAACATAGCAAGTTCTGTAACACTCTCAATTAAGTATAAGCGTATTCATAATTTGACTAAAAAATGTAACAAATGTGGCTATAGACGATGACATAAGAATATAAATTTCTTTCACTGCGTATATTGTGATCTTTTGTTCAAAATACCACAGAGTGGCAACAAATTAGTTGATAATTTTATCAAAAACACGTTTATCTCACCAGGAGCTAGTAATAAATATAAAAGACTTGAATACGTTCCATATGAGCAATTTAATAACATCAAATATCTTGCTGAAGGGAGATTTAGTAAAGTGTATAAAGCAATATGGAAAGACGGTCCAATTACGACATGGTACTCAAAGAAGCGGAGATTTCATAGACATAAAAATTATAACGTTGCTCTCAAATGTCTCAAAAATTCTAAACATATTACTTCCAATTTTTTAATGAGGTGTGTTAAAGAATAAATAAATTATATTTTTATGTTAATAATGTATTAATTGATTTTATTTGTTTATTTATTTTTTTGCCTCCTCTTTTTGATTAGTTGGAAATTTATAACAAATGCATAAAATCGGCTAGATATGATGATGAACATCTCACTAAATGTTTTGGCATAACACAAGATCCGCAAACTGAAAATTTCATGATTATTATGGAATTTATAGGAAATGGAGATTTACATCATTTTCTGTTAAGAAATATAAAAGTTTTATCTTGGTTAAAAAGATTAGAAATGCTGAAAGATATATTACATGGGCTTGCCAAGATTCATAGAAAACAAATAGTTCATCGAGACTTTCATAGCGGCAACATCTTTATTAATAATAATCATAAGGTGGCTATTAGTGATTTCAGAATAAGTATGTCAGCAAATGAATTATTAGATAATGATGAAATATATGGGATTATTCCGTACATTGCTCTAGAGGTATTAAAAGGAGGAAAATTTACTGCAGCTTCGGATGTATATAGTTTGGGGATGATTATTTGGGAATTAACAAGTGGTTATAAACCATTTTCCGATCGCATACATGATGAATATCTTATTTTAGACATTCTTAACGGCCTTTGCCATAAAATTATTGATAACATGCCACAACTATTTATTGACCTAATGAAGATGTGTTGGAATGCTAATCAATTAAAAAGACCAACCACAGAAAAATTAATGAGCTATATTAATAATGCTTTACATGAAAACAACTATAAGTTTTCTGAGGTGCTATGCATTAAGTCAATTCAGAATTATAATTCTTGAGCAATATATACAAGTTGTCCATTGAGTTCTTTGATTAAAATTGCACAAATAATACAATCGAATTTATTAAATAATATAATTACAGGTATGAAAATTGAATATACTTCATTCAAATCAATTAAATCATTAATAACTTATATATTTTAACAGAAACTACAAATTCAATAAGACATTAACATTATTAACAATGGTACAGTAACTATATAATTTTTATTTTAAATAAATAAATTCTGGTTATAATAAGATAAATAACTTTTTTAGATTATGTTTCCCGAGAAATTTTTTTAACTATTATGAAATAAATCATGAGAGTGGAGATGCGATTCAGATATCTGTTAATTCAATATTATAATAAAATTATTATAAAAAAATCTGGATATCTGTAATTTTTAAATAGGAAAACAGATAACGAACCACATCTCTACATGAGAGGCATGCGATGTTTATAGGGAAAATTAATATAATTGAATAATTCCACATTATTTTTTTAAAATAAAAACTGAAAATTTTACTGGAGTTATAAAACTGGCCAATCAAGAAAATTCTAACCTTCTTATTTAAAATGTTAGTGTGTAGTAACTTGATTTTGAACCCTTTATATAATTTTTTAATTATATAGTTTTGTGTGTTGTAGAATTTGCTAATCATGCAAACTTTCCTTATTACTAGCATGTGCAAACTTATTAAAAAATTATATTTTATATTTATATCTGTATAATTATATATAGTTATATACACTCTTATTAGACACTATATGCTATTGTTTTATTTAATATATTATTTTTAAAGTTATTTAAAAAAAAATAAAAAAAAGTATATTGATTTATAATCAACGTGAAATCCAAGTTGCATGACATGGACGTTAGGAGGATAAGAAAATAGATTTTTTAAAACAAGAGTAATCTTAAAAGTGGTCAGAAAGAATACAAATTAAAAAGGGCAATTACAAGTCTTCCAAGCCCACCAGCAAGATAATAATAGTCAATTAAAATACCATCCTTAGTATATGGATGCTCAAATCGAAACATCCAATAAAAATACTTAACGATCCGGATATCCGTTAATTCAATCTATAATAAAATTATTATAAAAAAATCTGGATATCCGTAATTTTTAAATAGAAAAACGGATAATGGATCATATCTCTAGTTTAAGTACATCTTATAATTTGGCAACATATAATACTTAAAATATAAAAAATAGTTAAAAAAAATGCCACCCGGGTCACCCACAGGTGGACCCATGAGCTACCCGGGTAGAACCCGGGGGTTAAAAAAAGCAACTCTTTGGGCGGATTCATGAGTCACCTGGGTGAAAATAGAGCACCACAGCTGTTTTCATAAATTCTAGAACAACTGAAAAAATTGCCGATGACCGAATCGATAAGCTTCAGAAGTCGGTTACTTATTGATTCCGACTCAGTAACTTATCAGCAATTTTTTCAGTTGTTCCAGAATTTATAAAAACAGCTGTAAAAATAAAATAGTAATTTTATTTGGATCGGTTAGAAATTTTATCAAAATGGTAACGTTTAAAATTTTACCTTCGATTCATTGAATGAGTGTCTAGTCTAATATAAAACACATTTTGAAAGTTTTTTTTTTAAGAAAAAAGACAGTTAATATACATACAAATGCATATTTGGATTAAAATCACAATTATTGTTTACGGGTCACCCGTTGGGTGACCCACCCGCTTCCACCCGGGTCCAATTACTAATAAAGAAATCCAAATCTCGTGGCTCATATGTGACAATTGCATAGAAGAAAAGTGTTCTGAATAAGAAATATGCATGAATTATAAGAAAAAAAATTGTTAATGTAAATACATTAAATCAATACGAAAATAAAGAATGTGCATTTAGATCTATAAATTATTGTGCATTGGAGATTTACATTTTGGGTCGCTGAATATACTGAGTCCAATTTCTCTATTTAATTCTTTGAGCTTAATGCTAATTCTGATCAAAATTACATAACTATTCTATCAAAACTATACAATATTTTAATTTCAGTCTAAATTATAATTCTAAGCAATACATATTTATATATATGCAAATATAAATGTTATTTACATTAAATATATTGTGGTTCCCTTTCAAATGCATACATGAATCAAATATTAAGTTGAATTTTAGTGATTGAAAATTTCAATTCAAATCAACGATATAATTGAAATCGAATTTTTTTTTATTTGAACACTTTCTTTGAATTTTAGAATTTAATAATGTCATTCAAACAAAGTTATTAAGTTGTTAAATAAATATAATTTTATCTGAAAAATACAAATATCAAGCCTCTTTTGGGCAATATTATTATTTCTCAAACAAATTTAATAGACCTTGAAAAGAGTAACAAAAATATTCCGTCTACTTAATACTATAAAGATTAGAAAATTTAGACAGTTCTAAAAGCTATTACTACAATT
>CAJVPY010002391.1:0-16284 GCA_910591965.1 Dentiscutata erythropus | reverse complement strand
TTCACATCACATGAATTTAAAATTACCTATAAACAATAGCACACATCTAATTATCAATTTCTTCCCACACTTTCTATTAGTTAGAATTTTGTTATGTCTCAATCTTTTTTATAAACAGTAGTACACATTTAATTATCAATTTCTTCCTACGCTTTATTAGTCAGAATTTTATTACGTCTCAATCTTCTTTAAGATACGATATCTCTGTAAAGGTTAGCATTAAATTTTACAGGTAAAATTATACCAAAATTTGTAAAAATATTTTTTAAGTTAGCACACGAAATGCGATTTTTTTGGCAAAATTTAGGATTAACATAACTCTTCGTTGGTTTGTTAATTTTGTGTTACCTAGAATTTTGCCCCACGACTGATATTATGTAATTAGCTCGAATCAGTAAGTATGGGAAAAATTAATAAAATAATGTCATTTTATATACAAAAATAGTGTACCTGAAAATGATCAATGTCATTATCGTTATTTTAGACAATCAATCAATGAACAAAAATAGTCAATACGCATAAACCATGAACAACACATCAACAATCAATCAAACCAGCTAAAATGTACAAACTCTGAATTAAATTATATAGATATAGTACTAAAGGTGTAGTTAATAAAAAAAAAGTTTACTTTGTAATAAATATAAAAGATTTTTTAGTAGATATAATGATTGTGTAGACTATTGTTAAAATATATGTGAAAGAAATGTTCAAGTTCCATGTCTTGGTTTAAAATTTTGCTTCATATTTCAAAGAATTCCAAAGATTGCTACAATTGACAACAGATATGTTAAATATATCTGTATAAATTATTTCATAAATATCTAGAACCTGGAAAGTCTCAAACATGCATTAATAAAAACTTACATGCAGAAGATGCTAACTATATTTTGAGAATTTTTTTATTTTGGTTAGTTAACTTCTCATATTCTCAAAATAAAAGTAAAAAAGAAAAAATATTATGGCATCTTACAAAACTATTAGAAATCTCAGAATTGTCTTTGTTATTCTTAATGGAACAGATTTTAATTTATCTAGCCTATTGCTCACAAAAATTACCATAAAAATTAATAAGTTTGATAATTACTCGTTTACAGTTATAAAAGTAAAGGAATGTTATCAATTTGGAGAAATATTAGAAAATACAATACACAATTATCGGAAAAATATTAAAAAAATTAGAATGGATTAGAAAATCTATCCTCATTAGATAAATATTATAATAGTTTTTTTTTAACCCTTATCAAAATGAAAATATAAAATAAGAAAAAGAAAAAATAAGCAGAAAAAAAGAAACTGAATTTAATATGGGTTTTATAAAAAAAATCACAACTTTTCTTGTATCTATTATTTTGACAATAGCATTTTGTTTATAGGAATTATAGCTTACTTATACTATGGTTTCTTTATATAAAAAGCCTAAATTATATCAGCAAAATATATAAATGAAAACTTATAAAAGTTATTATAGCCCAAAATATTTCAAAATAATTACTAATGACATGGCATATTTTAGAATTTTCAATTACAAAATAATACAAAATTTTTTTCAAAATATTACAAAAGATATATCAAAATATTTCAAAAAATATTTCAAAATCAAATAATTTTGAAAGTTAGCGGAATAAATCGATATATGGGGACCTCCACAGCAAAACAAGGCTTTGGGCAAAAAAAAAAATTTTTTTTTAAAAACTCAATTTCTTGAAGAATTAGAGTAATAGGAATACAATTTTTATAAAATTACAAAATCAAAATTTTTTGCCCAAAGCCTTGTTTTGCTGTGGAGGCCCTCATATATTAAAATATAAAAATAAAGATTAAATAAAATAGTTTAATTTGACTAAATGCAAAACAGTTTGAATTATACTAAAAATTATAATTCTCATATAATATTACAATTAATTCAAAATATATCAAAATATTTTAAAAATCAAAATTAGCAAAACAAATTAAATATTATGAAATAAATATTTCTAACTATAACTAGTAGTGATCATTACTAGGGTGCCTATATCTCAAAAACATATTAAGTAAATGGGATCGGGTTCTCTAAGTAAAAATATTCAGGATTCCAAAAACCTTACAAAAACTGAGATCGGGCCCTAACAGGCCCTTATAGTAGGTCTATATTATTTTACATAAAAAAAAAAATAATTCTCTAATTTTTAACTCTAACCCTAAAAATAATTATTGGTAGTAATGATTACCACTAGTGATTTTAAGTAAATTTCTTATGAAATAGTAAAATTTATTATATAGTCAAACCTCCATAAATGCAACCTCTATAAATGCAATACCTCTCTAAATACATATTCCTGGCCTGGCTGTAAGAAATCATTAGTGCTAAATACACATTCTATATTCTGCAAATGCACGTTCACTCAAAAGATTTTCTATATCATACTAACCTCCCTAAATGCACGTAGCCAATTAGAATTCAGTATTCAAGTTGTGTTATACAAGCCTGCAGATCAAGCTTGCAGATCAAACATTAAAAGCTGCAATTTGATTGGCTTTCTCTAAATGCAAACCTCTCTAAATGCATGATTGATGCTAGTCTATACACAGTACACTTATGGAGGTTTGACTGTATTTAATTTAATTGATTTATATTGAATTTATTTGAAATATTTCTTTTTTTTTTTTTAATTAAAGGAGACCTTCTTGGTTAGCAAGAGTTTATTAAACAAAGTTAGACACTATATAATATGATGAAGGTATATCAAGCTACACATACACCTTTTGGGTGCCTAATTTAAGTAGTCCACCCAAAAGGTTTTATACTATCTGCTATATTTATAACCCAACTAGAGGATTACCTATTTAAACCTTCTGATCTTAATATATGCCTAATATCACCTAATATGGGTGTAACTCACTATTCAAAATATAGATTTTGCAACACCACTACATATTTTCAGCCAACTTAGAACACTTTACTATTCTTGAAGATAAGCTCAACAAAGTGATGCATGTCCTACATATGCATTTACCTGCATGTTCTGTAATATCTTCCTAGTTAGTACCTGTTGTGCTGCTGATACCAAGTTCATATCTCAAGCTATTTTTTAGAGCATTGCTGTAACCTGATCTGTATCTCAAACCACAACCTTCCTAATTAGTTTCCCATTATGTACTCATTGCCCTTAATTGGTTTACAACAATCCCAGTACCCACACTTAGAACTGTCTTCTTACTCGGATTCTTTATTGGTCCCTCCCTTACTTCTAGCTAGCAACCTGGATGAGTTGGTCTGCCCAGGCTTTAGGTGCCTAAAGGATGCTCTCCCTTGGTCCATACTTTCGGAGCGTATACCCTTTTTCTCCGGTGTGTCAGCCCGGTGGTTTGGCTAGTATGTCCCTTCATTTAAGAACCTGATTGCTTGGTTCTCTGATCTCAGACCCCAGTTCGAATTCAGCCAAAGATCACTGTTATATTCAAATTCGGGACTTCCCAAATAGATTTTCAGTTATGCCGATTTCTCAGGTTTATTGCATCAAAGCTTCTATTACTAGATAGTATAACCGAAGTTACAGATTTAGTTCTAGATCCAACCAATAAGCATAGCTATCAACTGAACACAGGCCTATTTTTTAAAATATTGTTGTCTGTGGGATTTAAACTCTAGACCTGCCACTTGAAGAGGGTAATAACTAGTTCACTACACTAAGTCACCACATCTCTATTTGAAATATTTCAAAAATATGAGATTTATATAAATTTATAATCCAAATACTGATATAAATATATACTATAAATTTTATCTCTTTAAACTATATTTTTAATAACTTTATTATTTTTTATTTAGACTTATAAATATTATATATAAAAAAAGCCATAAAAAATAAAAGACAAAAAAATACAGTATTATTTGTATATGAGCCGGTGCAAAAAGATTTGCCTCTCAAAAAACTTTGTAATTTTGACACCAAATAAAAGTTTTTATATTATTGATTAATTATTAAAAATTTTTTATTATTAAATAAAATAAGTTTTAATCTAACTTATTATATTATTTTTATTGGTTTAATACTGTTTTATTTTAATAATTAATAATGTATAATTTGTTGAATTTAAAAAAAATGAAAATTTTTTTTAAAAAAAAAAATATTTAAATAATTTTACAACCAATATGCAGTTATATAAGCTTGTACTATGCAAGTGCATTAATATGCATATGATAAAGATATGGTTAAAATTTGAGCAAAATTGAATTACTAGTTATGAAGAAATTAAGCTTTAAAATAAAATAATTTGATTATTTTACTATATATATATATATATAAATTACTATAGTAAATTATATAATAAATATCTTTAAAAAAAGTTACTGTTTATAAAATTTTTTTATTTTACCAATAAAATAGTCAAAATAATTTTATTTTTATTAATCCTAAAACCTAATAATCATATTAAATTAAAAAAATTGAAAATTAATTTGTACAAAAAATATTTTAATCAGAGCTATTTTGAGGCACAAATCTTTTTGCACTGGCTCATATTTAAAATTTGGAAAAAAATTAATTTGTAAATACAGTATATACTGCATATAATATGCATGCATGCAGCATATTATGCGCATGCATGGTATAGAAATCACCATTTTGCCCATCTCTAATGCAAACCAATATTCACAAAACTCAAATTCTAATGAGCTTTTGGTATGCTT
Organism: Dentiscutata erythropus; assembly: GCA_910591965.1. NCBI lineage: Eukaryota > Fungi > Glomeromycota > Glomeromycetes > Diversisporales > Gigasporaceae > Dentiscutata > Dentiscutata erythropus. Next base: position 11,612 of record CAJVPY010002391.1, on the reverse strand, counting down.
TCTTACATCACTTCGGAATTATTGGAGTGTTAGGCAATGATGATAGTATAGTATATACTCATATATTAGATATTTGTTCTTTCGAAATTGTTATGTCCAAAATTTTTAATGGATTCCCACTATATTATAATGCTTTGTATGATTTTAGTTTAACATTAGTAATATGTAAAAGTCAGAGACCTGAAATCAAATATAAACTTTCAATTACTTTTAGAATTAATGAATAGATGTTTAGATAATATATATGAAACCGGCCATTTGCTAAAGAATTGATAGACAAGTTAGAACAATGTCGAAGATTTAACTGACAAAAAAACTGAATTTTACAAAGTTAAGATAATTGAATATTCAAACAAATAATTCTTTATTACAATTTATTTATAATACATTGCAAAAACAAATGTTTAAGCAAGTCTTCAAATATTTATAAATTAGCTAGTTTAGAAAGCCAGAAACAAGATAAATATTATTATTGATCAATTGATTATAGAGTGATTACCTGCAAGTAATCTATTATTTCTGTATCTAAGCTTTATTGTTATTTATATTCACTTTTAGCAATTACTTTATATACTGTAAGTTGTATATCTATCAAAATCTTTTATAACTTAAAACTTTGTTTAATATATATATATTGTATATGTAAATATATCATATAAATTATATCATATCAAATATAAATAAACGTCATCTTTCTACTTATACAATTTGTACCAGTTTACAGTATCAATAATATAAACATAATTATCATTTAAAAACATGTCAATTATTTTCTAATTTACAAATTATTAATATTGTTAAATTCAAAGTTCATAAAAATATATATACAGTTAATCAATACTTACGCACTACAAAAATTAATTGAAATATTAATTTATTATAAAAAATATTTCTTTTGTAAAGTTATTACCAAATATATATACTCATACTTACTTTCTGGAAGTAATACAGTAAATTTATAAATAATTTATAAGGAAGCAATAAAAAAAGTAGCAGATGTTTACCATTTGTTAGCCTTTACTCATATGATAACAAATTCAACTACTATTCCATTCTACAATCGGCCAGTAAAAATTATTTAGCAGTAATTCCAATAGATTTTACAAATAAAATATTATTTATTGGCTTTATACTCACAATCTGATAATTTATAGAAATTATATAATATTAAATATTATTAAATATTATTTGCTTTTAAAATCTCATTTAATATAATATAAAAATTTTATACTTACTCGCTAATATAATTATTTAAAAAATATAACATTATTAAATGATATTTAATTAAAAAATAATAGTATTTTAAATTTTTATACTTACTCTCTAGTAAATTGTTTAATAAATCATTATATTATAATTTAGCGTAAAATAAGTGTGCAATATACAGTATATAGACAGTACTTACCGGCTATTAGTTAAAAATTTCCAATTAAGAAATTCTGATTTCACAAATAAATATTTAGGAGCTGACAGAAAAGAGCCTATATATACCCACCCCTACCCCACCCTTCTTGGAGTAAAAGAGGTAAAGAGGGGGTATAGGAGAGAAGGGGGTGGGGTATATATGAGCTCTTTTCTGTTAGCTCCCTTATAATGTAATATATATATACTTACACACTAGAAATTGATATAATTTATATAAAAAAAGAAACTAAATTTTTAATTTAAAATAATATACTTTACACTCACTCGCTTAATTTGATATAAATTAAAAATTTCAGCTTTAAGCGTTAATTTATTACAAAACTTAACTAATAGATATAAATAAAATATACTAACTTCCTAATGGTTAAAATTATTAAGCGATAATTATTAAATCATCATAATCAATTTACCGGTAAACAATTTAACTTTACTCACATGCTTAGATTTAAAATTTTATTTAGTACTAAATTTTAACAAATGAATCTAAGCAATTAAAATTTGTACTTACATTCTAATAATAATAAATATTTGAGAATTATTAATATATTATAAATTAACAAGTTAAAAAACAATTCTAAAGATTAACTTACTCTCTAATTGTCATTGTAATTAATATAATTGTTAAAATATTTACTAATCTTAATTTATTGATTTTTATAATAAACTTCATACTTACTTCCTAGTATTTAATGCAATTATTTGTAATAATTTATTATAAATCTAACCTAAGTAATATTAAACCTTATACTCACGCGCTAATGATTTAATATAATTCATTTAATAATTTAAAGTGATATTTAGTAATATTTTATTTAACAAATAATTATATATTTGAACTTACGTTCTAAAAATAAAATTAATTATTTAAAGTATTATTAAATTACTAGAAATTGCTGATTAAGCAAATAAACGAAAGTAGCCAAACTTACAAGCTAGTATATGAATTATTTGAAGTTAATGTTTTGATTAAATAAATCAGATTAAACTACAATCTAGTAATTGAATAATTTAATTAATTGTGAAATTCACTTTAACAGATGAATTGAATTTTATAATTACCTTCTGGTAAATATAATTTGTTAAATATTATTAGCAAGTTCGATAAAATTCTGATTTATAAAATAGGTATAGCTACTTACTCACTACGTATCAATCAACAATATTTAATATAAATAGTAAATATAGTTAATCAGCATAACAAATATATACACTCACTCGTAACTAATTGATGCAATATTAATATTAACATATGAATTCATAAATTTATGTGTATTTATCAGATATTGCTACTCACATGCTAGTGTTTTATTTATTTAGAATTAGTATATTTTTTTAAAAAAAAAACCGAGATAGAACTTAATATTTACCCGCTAGTAGTTTGATAAATTTATTTTAATGGTAAGTTACCTTGTTTTCTATTTACAAAATATATATATATATAATAGATTTTATACTCACTCGCTGGTGGTTTGATATAGTTTATATATTTTAGAAATAATTTGTCTGTAGTTATTAAAACAGGACTCTATACTTACTCACTGGTAATTGTTATCAAAGCATTAATTTAATATTAATCTTTTGTGAAAATAAATATGCACATAATATATTCATACTCACTATCTAATAGTCGTAAGATTATTCAGTACCAATCGCTTGAAATTATGAAATAAATATACACAAGTAATTTATACTCACTCTCTAAAAGTTGCATTTTATTTAATTATTTGAAACATTATCTACTATATAATAATTCATTATAAAAATATATGTGTTCAAACTTACCTCCTATAATATTACATGATTTATTTACATCAAAATTTTTCGTGCTTTAATTCATAAAATGAATTATGTGATTAAATTTTATATTCACCATCTGGTAATTCATATAATTCATATGTTTAATAATAAAAATTTATAAGAAATTTATATTCAAAATAAGAATAATCGGACTTGTACTCACAACCTAAAAAGTTATAAAATTTTTAAAAATATTTCATAAATCTTGAAATGCGAATTAATATATAAACATATCATTCAACTTACTTCCTAGTAATTGATGCTATTTATTGAAGTATTGTTTGATTAACAAAATTCTATTACAAAATAATAAACTTATACTCACATTCTGGTGATTACGCAATTTTTGTAATCGTTTTAGACATTATTTGTAAACGTTAATTCAAAATCTAAACGTATAATCGAATTTATACTCACACACTAGTAATTTAATAATTCGATACAATTTATTTATTAGCTACTCATTGCAAAATTCTAATTTAACAGAAACCATATTTCATACTTACATCCTGTGTTACGCATTATTTAATATAATTAATAGTGTTATTAACAAATAAATATCTATAATCGACTTCATACATACTTGCTAGTAGTTGATTGTTGAGAATAAAATGAAATATTGTTTATATTTCATTAATTGCTAAAATCTTAACATATATGCTTAGTCGAATTTTATACCCACGTTCTGACAGTTTGATGTAGTTTATATATATTATAAAAAAAAAGTTTAAAGCATTATTTAGAAATAGTTTGGCGCAAAACTCAGATTTAAATGAAGATGATAACCAAACTTACTGCCTAATGTAAATAAATTACTATTAAGTGGTAATTCATTTTGAAATTTGACTAATACGTAATAGCACTTACTTGCTGATACTGTAATTTTGTGTCATTAAGTTTATGATTTAGCAATAATCCATGTGAATTAACAGATAATATATGTGGTTGGCAATGTAATTATGTATTTGTTTATGATATATATTAAAGTCTAGTGCTAATAAACGACATAAAAACTGAATCTGTACTCACTCACTGGATTAAATGCAATTTGTTTAATCAATTGGATGATGCATTATTTAACAATGATTATACATTTCAAACTTACATCCTAGAAGTTGATAAAATTAAGAATTATTGTTAAAACCAATTCATTGTGGAATGACTCATCGTGAAGTAATGAACGATTCAAACTTTATACTCACAAACTGATAATTTGACATGGTAAAATATTTAAAGTGGTATTCTAATTTATCAGCGAAATGAAAATGCAAACTCAAGAGTTACACTTACGGACTGGCGTTTACGTATTTTGTTATTTTTATTAAAGTGCAAATCATTTAAAACTTTGATTTAAAACGAAAATGCAAAATCAAAAGTTACACTTACATACTGGCATTTACGTAGTTTATTGTTTTTATTAAAGTGCAAATCATTTGAAACTTTGATTTTACAAACGAATATTGCATTCATAATTACTCTCTGATAATTGAAATATTTTATGTAATTGTTGTGTAATTAATTTACTGAAATTTTGAATCAAATATACCCACGTTCTGATAATTTAGAACATTAACAAAATTAAATATTAATTCATAGAAAATTGTTTTAACGAGGTCAATTCTTATACTTACATGCTGAATATTTTAGCAATATTTAAATATTATTTAAAATTGCTTCATCAATAAATTGAAAATTTAAACTATGATCCAAAATTTTATATTTACCGAGATCTGGTATTTGTTGTAATTTATTTAATTTATTGAAATAATATTTAGTGCTAATTAATCTTTATGTTATCGAACTTCATACTTACTTCCTGGAGAGTAAAAAATTATTATATTGTTAGCATTAATTTATTATGAAATTCATATTTATTAAATAGAATAAATTATTAAACTTACCGCCTTATAATTAAGTACGATTTACGATTTATTAATAGTTCGTCGCGAAATTAAAATTCACTAAACTAGTCAGGCTTTATACGAACTTCCTAATGGTTGTTATAATTATAATTATATTATTACATCATGAATATTCTAACAAATAACTACATATTTAAACCTACATTCTGGTAATTAAAGTGAAATAGTTTGAATATTTTAGGCACTAATTCATTATTAAATTCTAATTTACAAATAAAAATAGACCAAATAGACCTGTACTTACTCACTGAGTAGTCAATGTAATCAATTAATCGTTGACTTAATTAACTAACGAATACACACTCACTCACTGGCAATTGATAATTGAAATATTAATATTAATTCAATGTAGAATTATTATTTTACAAGCAAAATTACACTTACTCTCTGGTAGATTATTTTGTGTAGTCATTGAGCATTATGTATAGATAATTCATAGTTTTAATCAATGATTATGAGTATTCAAACTTACTTGCTAATAGTTTATGCAATTATGTATTTATTGCAATGTTTAGAATTAATTTACTGTATGTAATTTGATTTAACAAAATGAATAAATATAGCGACTTACTCTCTGATAATTTAATCAATTGTGTTATTAATTTATATAATTAGCAAACGAGTATAGTGATAAAATTTTATACTCACAAACTTGTAGCCAATATATAGCCAGAGTATTATTTAGCACTAATTCTTTGTAATTTTTAATCTATTACGTAATAGAACTATACTCACAAACTAATAATTAATGCAATTTATTCCATTAAAATGCTAGCTCATAAGGGAATTCTGATGAAGTATGAATATAGGCAAATAAACTTACTCCCTAAAGTATATGAATTTAATATCGTTGTTTATAACATCAATTCATTTACATACGTGCTTTATACTTACGACCTGAAAATTCAGGGATGTTTGCATATAATAATTTTAAATTTGATATTAAATTCCAATATATAGTAAAATGTCACCAAATGAAATATGGAAATTTTAATATCAGATGTTTCACTCAATATAATTTAACGTGTACAATCATCTATATTATTTCCAAGGGGAAAGAAAATTAATCATCAAAGGAAATATAATTTTAATCGTAAATCGTGCTGATAAATTCAAATCCATGAAGTGAAAAAAATCCGAAAATCAAGAAATTCCATGTTTCATTTGTTGACGTTCATCCGTAATAGAACATCATACTTACACGCTAGTAATTAAAAGAATTTTGCGGTCATTTAGCGCTAATTTAGTACTAATAAGATTTCAATATTAAATGAATATATGAAATATCAATAGAACTTATACTCACAAACTATAAAGAGTCACATTATAAATGATGGTGTATATTTTGCATTTATTAATGTCGTCTGCTGATGCTAAAAATTAGGTCTCTGTTTTTAAACTATAACCTTAATAAAATTCAGTCATATTCTTTATTAAGAAATTAACCCTAAATCTAGTCCAATCCCAAAAAGAAATCCAAAATATGGATGGATCCAGATATTATAAAATTTTATATTAGGTCCAATTTTCAGCATCAGCCATTTTCAGCTTTAGCCATAACGATAAATGTAGCTTACTCTCTGATAAATAATGTTGATTTATATTAATAAATTTATTGTTAATGAATACATTTAATCGAACTATACCCACTCGCTAGTAATGATGCAAAATAAATAATGTTTAGATCTAATTCAGACGGAGCGTTTGTTAATTAAAATTGATACCCACAAACTAGTAGTTATGTAATTTGTGTAAATTTAAGGTTTCTTAGTAAAATTCTGATTTTCACGTAATCGAAACTATACTTGCGTTCTGTTATTAATTTGAAATATTAATTAATTAAAAATTATTTCGAAATTCTGAACCAACGTAAGGGATTTTCTTTATTCTCACTTATTACGTACTAGTAAGTAATATAATTATATATTAAATAATTGATTTACGAAATTGATCATTAAATGTTCTAATATTAAAGCGTCTAATTTTATACTCACGGACTGGATCTTGAGATAATATATATAGTTGTAAATTAGTATTAATTCATTGCAAAAGATAATAGAACGTTAAACTCACTTACGAATAATAATGTAACATTATTTAGTGTTAATCCATTGTAAAATTCTAATTATGCGAATAAAAGGCATGTAGCCGATCTTATACCGTCTGTAATTGATATTATATATTATATAATTAACAAATTTAACTAATCACTATATATAATCGATCCTTATACTCACCTTCTGAAAAATTAATGGAATTAATTATTATTTTATATATTTCATTAAATAGTTAAAGCCCAAGATCAACTTAATACTCACTTCCTGGTTAATAATGTAATAATTCGGGTATTTATTTAGTAATATTTCATTACAGGTTCTGAACTAGCTTAAAACTTACTTTCTGGTAATTTGTACATTATTTAGCAATAGTATCTTGTTAAATTTTTGATTGAAAATATTATAAGCATAATGAACTGAAATCTTTACTCACAAACTTCATTATTAAACGCAATTAATGTAATTTGTTTAATTAATATTCTGATTTATGAGTAAATGCACATGCGTGATCGAAATTTATACTCACAGTCTATTATAAGTTTGCGTAATTTATATATTCGTTTAATTATAAATTCTGTTTAAAATTGGTATATTAACCGAATCTTACACTCACTTTCTAATGATTAAAAATTTATAAAATATTATTTAGTATCGACTTGGAGTCAATTTCTAATCACATAAAATAATACTTAATCTTACTTTCTGTAATCATTTGATGATTATTTATTTAGAATTATTTTTTTAAATAGGGTCGTAAATAATCGAATTATGCACTCACAACCTGATTATTATTAAATTATGATTTATGAATAATTCATTGTAAATTCATGAATATAAAAAGTATTCAAACTTACTTCCTAGTATTTGATATAATTAAGCAATTTTTTGAAGTATAATTAAATTGTGAAGTTTATTTACATAATGAGCACGTAATGTATTTAGACTTACTCTCTAATAATTTTATATAATCGTTTGAAATATTAATGTAATATTCTAATTTAACAAACACTAGTACATATCTGAACTTACTTTCTAGCATTTCAAATAATTTTGCCGCAATTATTATTATTATGAATTCTAATTTAACAAATTAGTATCCATATTTAAGACTTACTTCCTGTAATTTATGAAGTAATTTACGAAATTATTAATCTTAGAACTCGATTTAAATAAATATTAAACAACCTAACTTAGTACTTACCATCTGGTAGTTGATATAATTTATGCGGTCGATGAAATATTATTTAACACAATGACTGAATATAAATAACCGTGTATTTTAAACTTACTCACTTGTAAATAAAAATTTAAAAATTATTCAAATCTTTATTTAGCACTATTTATTTTGAAATCCTAATTTAATAAATGAATATAAATAATACTTACTCACTAATAACAAATTAATTGAAACTTAACGCTAATTTGACAATAATTCTAAGATATGCGTAATTTAACTTACTCCCTAGTTGGTACGTGAATTATTGAAAGCATTCTTTAGAAATAATTTAATGAAAAAATGAATATGTCGTAATCGAGCACTCTACTTACAATCTAGTAGTTGATGTAATTTATATATTCGTTTGAAATTCAGGTTTAAGTAAATTTACATAATCGAACTTCATACTCACTTCCTAATATTCAATAATTATAATTTTTATTTAGAATCTGATTAACAATGATTATTATATTTGCAAGTTATCTTATTATATTTATGTTGACATTATTTATTTAATAGTTTGGCCCATAGCATGCAAATGAAATATGGTATTCATAATTAAATTTATACTCACTCTCTGACATAATATATGACAATTTGAAGAGTTATTCAGTATTAATTTTTGAGAATTGATTTAATAAAGAATATATACGATCGAACCCACTTGCTAATAGATAGATTAATTTAAGTATGAACAATTATATTTAATAGCAATACATGATTAACATATGTATTTGAACTTAATACTCACAAGCTAGATGCAATTGTTCAAGGAACGTTTAGTACTTATTTATTAATGAGAACCATTAATATATATATATTCGTCTTTTACTTACATCCTGAGAGTTTTGTACAATTTGTGTATTTGAAGTATTAGATTATATTTCTAAATTCTAAAAAAAACGATTGCAAATTATCAATATTCATACTCACTCGCTAATTTAAGTAATCGGTTGAGTCAATAGTTTGTAGTAAAATTTGATATAATACTGTATATGCAATTGTTATGTCTTACTCACAAACTGGTTAATTGATTTTCCCGAATTATTTAGCACAAATTTTTAGTTAGGTTTTAAATTAAAGTGTAAATACAAATAACCAAAATTTATACCCACATTCTTATTTAATTGGATATATTTATGTAATTATATAAAGCATATTTAGTGAATTTACATCATGAAATATTTTTGACAAATGAGTTAATTTTATACTCACAAATCGAAAATATTACTAATGTTGATGTAATAATTTAAAGTGTGGTTTAGCACAGGTTAATGAACGAAACATGTAACCAATCTTAAACTCACTATCGAAAGTTGATATAATTTATGTTAATGTAATCGTTTAAAATGTTATTTCATCAATTCTTTGCGAAATTTAATTTAATGCTACACTCACAAGCTGGTAATTGAAATATTATTATTAGACCAATAAATTATTGAATTCTGAGTATGGTTAATCGTATTCTATACTCACATAATGCTGGTACGTTTTAGCAATTGCTGATCCGGCACAATTACTACATTAGAATTTGGGCAAAATTACTATAATCCTCATTACCGGTATATATGCCTGACAAGAGTCGCTATGGTAAATGATTTTTTATTAAGTTGACGGTGGTAAGAACGCTAAAATTGGCCCAGTGGATTGTGAGATATCGTTAAAAAACGTTTCGCGATCATATAAAAATTCTTATAAACAATACTATAGTTTACATAGAATTTTATATGATCAGGAAACGTTTTTTAACGACATCTTGATCCACTGGGTCAATTTTGGCGTTTTTATCATCGTTAGAACCGCATAAATTTTGCTCTACAGCTTTTATTAGAAGCCGAAGTAATGTTAATAAAAAAAATCAGTGACTCTTGTCAGATTCCGGCATATAATAAATTTTAAAGCGTTTATCCCAAAATTTACTATAGAAATTATGCCGATCATTTAAATTATTTGATAATCAAGTCATGGTTAAGAATTAATGTGACAAATTTTTGTGATAAAACTTTATACTTACGCCCTAATAGGTGATGTAGTCGTTTATTTATATGGAGTATTATTAATTCATTTTAGCATTCTGATTAAGCAAGCAAGAGTAAACATATATATGTTCACAAACTTACATCTGGCAATTCAGAAAATTGTTTTGATAATTTAGTATAGTTGAAGGAAATACAATAATTACATTTCTTGAAAAATTCAATAAGAGAGTAATAAAGCACCTTATAAACTGGTTCTAACCGCAAGTGATCTAACTTATTGCAAATTTCTTTGATGTCAGGACGACTTTCTGGTTTATTATCCCAAGCAGCACAATAAAGTTCTTTGAAATCAACAGGAGTTCTTTCAATTGGAGTTTCTCGATTACCTTTGAGTATATGTATTGCACTCTTGTGATTTTATTTCTAAAATCTCTAAAAGGAGGTATACCACTTGACAGTTCCCAAAAAAGAACACCAAGACTGTAGATATCTGAATGCTTGTTCCATTTGTACGTGCGCGGATCTGAGAGGCATTGGGGATCAGAGTATTCAGGTCTTCCAAATGCATTATTTGTAATATATTCTGTGACGTTATCTAATGATATGGATAAACCAAAATCTGTAATAATCATTCTACCATCATGTACTAATATGCTCTTATCGTGCTAAAATTTTATCAATGTCGTGCGACCGGTATGTTAATAATAAGTAAATAATAATCATATAAAAGAAATGAAGGAAAGTCTCTTACAAGATTCCGATGAACAATATTTGCATTATGCAAACAATTAATCCCGCTAGAAATTTCTTTTGCCATTCTAATTTTAGTTGACCAACTTAATTTTAAAGAATTTTCTTCCAAATAATGTTCAAGATCTCCACTTTTCGCGTATTGAAAAACCATATAATATGTTTCTTTTTTAGGATCTAATTTATGAATTTTAAGAGGCATCTCAATGATTAGATATTTAAGAATACACAAGTTTATCCATTTTATAAAATTAACATGCCTTGAGTAAGTCCAAAGAATTTTATTATATTATCATGTTTAACTATAGTAATTTTTTTTTTTTTTTTTGGTGTTAAGGTGAGGCCTTGCTCATATCTTTATTAGGTAATTTATATAAGTAATTACATAAAAACTATATAAAAACTAAATTTGTATAATAACAAGTATTTATAAATTACATGCAAGAATGGGAGCTCAGACTAAAAG
>CAJVPY010002390.1:0-16288 GCA_910591965.1 Dentiscutata erythropus | reverse complement strand
TTGACGTTCTAACTACCATTAGATGCGTTTTGACAAGCTTTACAAAAGTCTCTTAAGCAAGAAAGGTGATTAACTTAATATGAAAAAAGTTTACCTTGGGTGATCGCCATATTCGCACTATAGTAAATTTATATAGTAATCTGAGTTACATTTTACTATGATTATTCTTCAGGTGACTGGTGGATCATCAATTAATGAATATTTATTGTAAGTATTAAATGCTTAAAATATAGGTGTTAGTAATTTATTATCAAGAGAAATGTTTACTGCATATTTAACTAATCAAAGTAATTTTATTTTACGAATATGCTAATAATGTAATAGCTCTAATTAGCAGAAAAGTTATTATATATTTTTACAAATTTGGAATACTTCATATTCATCTACAGTAAACCATCCATTTGTATTTCTGATAGATTTACAATATGATTCCTTTTTACAATGCCATTTTTTAGAGTCAGAAGAAGCTCCCATTCCAAGGTCCCACCCACTAAACCATGGACCTTGAAATTTTGCAGCATCATAAATTGCGTGTGATGTATCTTTTACACGACTAAGAATAGATTGATTTAGGCTCCCATTTTTTAAAGAAAAATAAAGCTATCATCTGTTGCTCTATATTCGCCACCAATTTTCCAAATAAGAGGATTATAACCACCAAGTATTTCATTTGTACTATTAATCTTTACAGCAACCACAGTACCAGGTATATTATCACATAACTTATGAAATACTTCACCCGTGAATCCATCCCTACTGCCTCTAAGTAAAAGTTTAAATTCATATGGAATTTCTGTAGTATCATAAATTGTCGAATGTCGATCAATCCATGATGAAATCTCTGCTGCTTGTTGTAATGTGATTATTGAAGATGACAGCGTAATAACCGAAGCTTTTCGAGGAGGAAGCTGTACAATTATTTTTTTACGAGGAGGTAAAATGGGATATGTGATAGGCACATTTGGATCTGCAAATCTTGACATAATGTCATCCCACAAGTTATCTTCAAGAATATTTCGATAGGGTTTGATTATCTTCAATACATCTTTTCCAGGAATTTGAAAGTATCTAATATGAGGAAGACATTGTTGAAGAGTAGCTTTTAAAGACTTAAAATTATCATTAGTCCAATCTTTTATATTAGATGGTAAATTTGGAGTTTTTGCCTTTCCCCATAAGATAACTTTATCCCAAATTTCTGATTCCTCAATTTGTAAATTATCGTTTTTTAAAAGGGTAATCAAAGCATCCTCATGAAGAGTAGTAAAATCATCAGAGTTAAAGATTATGCTTGGATATTTAACAATTATATCGTTGCAAAATTGCTGTAAAGACTTAAGATTTTTCCCATGAAAGCTTATTTGAATAACGCGAGAAAAATTCAAACGAAGCCAAGATGAATTATTATTGATAAGGTGAGACTGAAGGGATTCGGCTAATTCTATAAGCTCAAGTTCATTTGAAACGACTAAAAGTTCAAAAATATTTGAAACTTCTAAAATTTCTAAAGAAACTACGCCTCCATATATATATCTACATAATAAGAATATGAAATAATTAAAATATATACTTGAAAATTATAATATTATAAGAATATGAAATAATTAAAATATATATTTGAAAATTATAATATTATGCTATAACTTACTTAATAACATTTTTAAATATTTCGGCAGAAATATGAGGCAACTTAATTTCAATAATATTATTTTTCTTAACGGCATTTGTAAGTTTTTGGCGAAAGTATAATGAACGCTGGTACAAGATTACCAAATGTGCTTTAAAATGTTGGATATTCGTTTGTTTACCGACTTCGATTACAACATTATAATCATATTCGCTTTCCAAAAGCTGAGTAAAATCTTGAGAAAGTTGTTCAAAAAATTTTAAAGTCATTTTACAAATATGGTTACAGTGAATTCGTAAGTATACTATGTAGAATTAAAAGGTCAGAATTTAAGTTTATGCAGAAAATGAATGGTCTTTTCTTTTTTCTTTTTTGGCCTATTTATTTCTTTTTTTAATTAAAATGACCTGCTTGGCTTGGCAGTTATGTTGCGCCATTTTACATATACAGTTTGTTATACATTTGTACAGTATATAAAATTACTGTATTTAGAGCACTGTACAATGTTAAATTTTTTATCAAAAATTTTGTGTAAATGTGATTTCTATCGAAAATAGGTTATCAATACAATTAATGTAATCATAAACATATTAATCAAGTATAATTAATTATACTATAAATGATCTAAATGCTTAATATGATTTAATAATTAGAAATAATCTATTTGTAACTGTCTCTAATCAAATATTAATGTCAACTTTAAATATTGATTATAATAAAAATTCATGAGGAATTTGCTGTTTAAGAGAATTTTCTAGGCGATACTTTACAGAAACCTTGATTTTTTAAAAATATATCTAACATATAATAAAAATATTAGTGGGCTCTGTAAACTCTCTTGTAAGAAACTTATTAATATTATAAACATATTAGAAACATATTAGAAATAATTTATTCATCACCCGGGTTAATAACAGATTATTTATACATAAAATTATATTGTATCTATATAACAAACATATTATTAGTAATGAAGTTACAAGAGAGTTAGCAGAAAGAACAAAAATATAATTATTATATGATTAATATATATTCAAAGTATATTTATTATATACTATTTTAGATCCTATAATAATAATATTGTTAATTTATAATTAGGTTTCTGTAAAGTAATTTGTTATTTTTGAAATCCATATTTTAAATTCCCAATATTCTTTATGGTATTATTATCAAGTATTTATGCAGTGTTTCATGAATACTATATTATAAAAAAATGTAAATATATATTATGCAAATTGTTATTGCTCTAATAGTATATTTATATACAACTCTTAAACTTTCCATTCTTTCGAATTGATTTAATGGATAATGAATGCAAAAGATGAATTCAGTCAATGAATGGTTTCAAAGAACAACCGATATATAATTTATTTATTATTATATTAGATCATCGTTAATAAGTTTAAAAGGAGAAGTTAATATTTACAGCTATGCTTCAGAGAATAAAATAGAGAATATTCAGGCTAAATTTTAAAATAGTAATGAAAAAAAAAGCTTATAAAAAGTTTCCAAAATCATGAGAGTCTTAGAACTATGAAGTCAAAAAATATTCATTTTCCACACTTCAAAATTAATTATGCTGGAAATTAACCATAATTAACATTACCTTTGACATTCCATCTTGAGTTCAAAGGTTCAAAACGTAACAAAATTGAGAAATCAAAAATAACTGGATATATAATGAACCGATTTTTTAAGGTTTTTTAACTATAGTAATATTGCTTTGGAGATATTTGCAAGCACGGACAGAAGCTAGTTTAAGTCTTAAGAACTGAGGGTTCTTCAATCCCTCGGAATCACTAAGATAAATTTAATGCCATTAACGATAGTATAGAGATCGGTAGGATCTATAGGGCATGAGGCAAGTTTCCTCAAGGATTTAGTAGCAGCGTAAGCAAACTATACCCTCTCCTAAGAATCGTGGGTCACCCAATCTCTTTATTACTACAATGAGAAGGAAAACGTGTGTTTGAATCATGATATTTAGAGTTTTCGTATAATTCATACGTATTAATATAATAAATATATGTTATGAGAAACTCTTCGTTAATTTAATATTAGCGATTAAAATTTACATTATTATAATTATAAACGCATATCAGATTTGATTGTTGTTGACAAATTATACATTCACCGCAGTAGCTGTATTAGGTTAACCAAAAAATCACCCATTTATGTTAGCTAATTTAAAACCAGATTATCTGTAATTTTTACCTTTCGTCGTGAGAATTTTTAAAGGACTATTAACCTTTTAATAAGGGAATATAAAGCAATCTAAGCAATCTCAGGTCAGGAATAAATCAAGTCTTTAATGTTACGTAATAAACCAATTTAACTCGTGTGATAAAATTTTATAGCCCTGCTTGTTGCGGATTTATTATCGTGTAAGCCAAGTACATATTTTTGAATACATTAGTTTTGTCAGTTTTGCACGTTTTGTCAGTTTCGCACCTTTTGTCAGTTTTGTCGCCTTTCATCAGTTTCATTACTTTTCTTTAGTTTCACCACCTTTCATCGGTTATATCATTTTGTCATTTTAGTTTTAATTGATAATAGAGGAAACTGACTGAAATAAATTATCTTACAGTAGGGAAAAAAAATAGTGGTATGGTATTATAAATCAATGATAAATCAGGTGTCTGTAAGATGGTTGGGCCCCAAATATCTTATAGATATTTGATTTATTCACTGGTATTATCGTTCATTATTCAGTATGGGTCTGTATTATTTCAGCGATAATCATTTCATAGACAACTTAGTTCGCGAAAATTAATTTAAGAAAAAATTATTTTACCGACTATTAAAAAGGCATACCCAGTGTAAATGAGCTGTTGGTAAATATATTATCTACGAAATGAACTTGTCTGTGAATTAATCATCTGTAAAATAAACCTTGTCTGTGAATTAATTGTTGGTAACTATAATGTTTGTCGGTGAGCTGATCGAAACTGCCCCACTAATTATCGAATATTTATTTTATTTATGTTAATTTTATCCAATGAAGTGTTCATTTCATAAAAATTAATTTGCGAATATTCTAATTCGTTTAATTTGTGAATTCTTGTACAACTTCATTAACTTCGTTTTATTTGCACCAAATAAAATAGACAAGGTATTTAGGTATTAAGAAATTTGAATTCATTTTATTTAATTTGTACTGTGAACGTATATACCGTAACACATAATAATGAAACAGGCAGCTTTGCCGCCTGCATGTGAAGAAAAAAAAAACACAGAATATATGTACATACATGGTAATTTAAAAAATATTGATATTACTAATGAAACTAATGTAAAATAATTATAATAACTAAACAGAGAAATCAATATAATAATGTGAGAAATGTTGAAAAATGGGTTCTAATTCCTCGCTTAAAATATTGAATTTTTGTAAAAAATTCTTTGCTCTAGCTGTTCAGCTTTGTGACAAAAAGTTAAGACTTCGTTTTCTAGTCCTTTGTTTTTTTGTAGTCCTTCATTTTTTTGTAGTCTTAAGATTAATTCCTGTTTTCCCTCTTCTAATGCCTTCAATATTTCTAAAATATATTTTTATCCTCCAAACTTGCCTAAACTTTGGCATCTTTTCGAGTCCATCAAAGCCCTACCTTGAGATTGAGTAAATATATATTAAACTTACTCTCAAATGACATTGAGTTAGGATCCCTATCCATTGTTTCACCAAAATTTTAACAGGCTTCGAACTCTCTAAAATCATTTATATTCATTATATTATTAACTATATAGTTATATTTAATAAATATATTGGAGAAACCGGAAGAGAATATGAAGATATCTACATAGAAGCTGTTGCGAAATTTTTCATATATACAGTTGAAGACATATTTAAGATTTTTTTTAAAAAATTTTTTTTTGAGATTTTTTTTAAAAGATTTTTTAAAGTGTTTTTTTTTAAAAAATTTTTTTAAGAGTTTTTTTAAAAATTTTTTGTAAGAAAAATTTTTTTACTTACAAAAATAACAAAGTTCTTTTGTATTGAACTAAAAACTGAGCAACCTGCACGAAATCAAGAGTGGCTATTAACAATGCATTTATGCATGCATAAGCCTACGATACTAAACTTAGTACGTATGTACAAAAAAAAAAAAAAAGAATTAAAACTACGTACGTATCCAGTATTAGTGTTGTAAGCCACAAGACTTTAGTCAGATGGCTAAGCCAGCTGACTAAAACATCGGCTAAGTGGCTGGCTAATACCTGACTAATAGTCTATTTTTCAGAAATTTCTCAAAGTATTTTATGTTTACTGTTTTCATTTCCTTTTCGAATTCTATTACGTATTCATGAATTATGTGACCCTTAGCCGCATTAGCCAGCTGACCATATTATTTTGGCCGGCTTAGCTGTGGCTGTCCAAGTCGGCTTACAACACTAGGACTTCACGATGGCATGTTTTGATTGAAGACGCCCCATATTAAGAAACTAAGGGATGATAAAACTTATGAGATAGACAAAAAAATAAACGTATCGGTATGAAATAAACATACGTGCTGATTGACTAAAAAATATAAGTGTAATAATACATTTAGATTACGCATATAAATAATTCAATTAAATTGTGTAACTATTTATTTTTTTCCATACCCGTCTCGCAGTTACTTAACGTGCATGACTATTTTTTTACAAGCGAAGTGGTTAGAACGAATATAACGTATTAGTTATTTCACTCTCTCGACGCCATTTTTAGAGATGCCGTAGCATACCGAAAGCAGAGTTTTAGATTTAACATTCGTAATGTTCCACCTTGCTTCCGGTAAACTATATTTATTGCAAATAATAATTCGAATGTCCGTTCTATTAATAATATTTTGGACAATGATAATAAAATTTGGAAATTTGATTACCGTATACCGCGAAATAACGACCATGGGCGTTATCACGAAGTTCGGTCCAAATTAAGCTTAATTTAGGCCGAAATTTATAATTTCACCCCTGCACGTTATTTCGTGGTAATCGGATTTTTTATATAGAATTAAAGCCATTAAATCCTAATCAAATAATGGCATTATTTAGGGTATATATTGCGAAAGAATGCCAACCTAAATACATTAAGAAAGCTGAAATGCAAGTACTTGGTACCTTAAAAATCGATTTATCCAAGGCATTGGATCATCCTGTGAAATTTTGGTTAACTTTTGGCACGATGGAAATAAAAGCCACGGATAAAAATAAGCCGATAAACGAAACATATCATACTACTTCGATCATTAACAGTTAGAATCAATCATATTTTTTTTAATCATTTTAAAATATATTTTATACAAGAGGTAAATATTTATATTCATTATTTGATGACATATTATATCAATTTATATTTTGTGAAATGTAATCTTTAATGCGGTCATAATAAACTGCAACACCCCACATCTGCTACTTCAAAAAAGAGAAATTTTAATGTAGAATTATATCGACATGTAATGTTAGGTAAGGTTATTTGATTAAACAATGAAGATATTTAGTTACGCTGAGTATTCTTATTTAAAGCACCAAAGTACTGCTTAGCCAGTTTTTTTTTTTGATATATATCAGCTATTGTGTTCAATATATTTTGTGCATTTTAGTAAACAACCCCAAATAATTATATATAGATCTTTTTTGTCAAGCTATAATTTTCTTTTATAATTAAATAATTGTCTTTGTAATAACCATCACTTCGAAGTATTAATATCCTTATTAACTATAAATCAGCAATCTTTTGTAAAATAAAAATTTGCAAGCATTTTTAATAAACAAGATAGCATTCTTTTCTAGTTAAGTTAATAATAACATAATTAAAGAGTGTCTTTAAATAGACTATGTTATTTTTCAAAGAAATATACCGTATTTATCCGCAATGATCCCATGCGTTGAGATTTTGAGAATAGTTTTGATTTATACCTGGTACTTATGTCATATTTAAACACCTAGGTATGAATAATAAAACATATTCATACTGTATACCCCTCTATACGAGTATTCAGGTGCTAAAATACTCGGGCACTCATGATGGGAAATACGGTATATTCTTTAATCAATCAATGTATGTTAAGTTTTACAAATTTGAAATACTTCAAATTCATCTATAGAAAAACTACAGTTAGGATTTCTGAATGGACAGTGATAACAAGAATTTTGATCAAAACGATTATCCCATCTTTTATCACCATCCATTATTACAAGTTTCTTAATAACAAACCATGGCATGGACCATATGATATACCATAATAACGAATTGCATATGATATTTTGTTTGCGCGCCTAATATTAGATTTATTCTGCTTTCCATTTTTTAAAGCTATCTGCTGTTGTTGTATATTCACCATATTCTTCATTAGAAACTTTCCAGATAAGAGGGTTATAACGGACCGGAAAAACTCTATAATAGGTCCCCACCCCAAAAAATTTATTTAGTATGTTTTGCGAATCAGACTTTTTTTATAATTATGCGAATCAGTTTTGCAGGCACCTTAAAAATTTAATAATAAAGCGAATCATTTTAGTCGAGCACCTTGATATATTTAGACTGCTAAATCCATCCGGAATTTTTCGGAGCTTTGCTTCAATTATTTTACCGACCTTCCTCGTATTTTACGTTCGATTCGAGATTTTCTAACCGGAATATTTCGGACTTGTACTTGATTTTATAAAAATCGATTCAACTAATAGCAATGACATTTTTTATATCCTATATATGCGAATCTAATCCGGGGCGGTAACCTTTTTTTCTGCGAATTATTATTATATAAAGTCAAGGACCTCACGAGACTTTATAATAATTCGAATCTATGATAAGTCAGTCACATTTTCCATATTTATAGTAGTATTCGCATATAGTTGGGACGGGGACCTATTATAGAATTTTCCCGGTCCTGTTATAACCGCCAAGTATCTCATTGGTACCACTGACTATAGTTGTTAAACGAAACCATTTTTGATTGATGACGAAAGTCGAAACCTGAGCCCTAAATGACAAAGCCTCTGTCGAAAGTTGAAACCTCAAATTCTTCTGACAAAAGTCGAAATCCTCAATCATTCTGACAAAAGTCGAAACACTAATACTCCCCACTAAAAAAATAAAAAATAAAAAAAATAAAAGTAAAGATTACTAAGAAAAATCTGATATCACCGAAACTCTTAACAAATTCTGGTGCTCCCACTAAAAAAATCAATGAAAACCTATTTTCAGTAAGCCAAGCTGTTGATAAAAATATGCCCAATAAATTTATATATTTATTATTGAGGTTTATTGGTTTGACGTGGCTTGTATATTTAATTTTTAAAACAGAAATTATAAATTGGTAAATTATATAAATATTCTGGTATTTTTCTTTTTTTTTTTTTATTTATAAATTTTTTTATTATTCAATAAATTTTAATTTGTACGCATAATCTATAATATAAAGCAGTAAGAATGTCTTTGCTGCTCTGTAAATTTTTAGAAAATTGATAGCATATTATAATTCATGTTTCTTATTAACTTCCCGATAGGCCACTTTTTATAGAGATCCGATCAATTCACTGACAGTCATCTCATAGACACCACATTTCACCACTAACAAGCTCATTTCAAAAAGTCCTGTTAGTGAAAGAACTTCAGTAAAATAGACTGTCGGTAAAATGAACTTATCGATGAATAATTGTCATGAAATGTTGTGTCTATGAAGTGATTGTCAGTGAAATAATACGGATCTCTTTTTATTAAGTATTTTTATTTAGATTAATTTAATTAGCAAGTATAACAATAATTATAATAAAGGATCTGAAAACAATGTATGCACCTCTTATTAATTTATTATCTGCACTAATTTGTCTTTTACTCAAGTCAATTTAGCCAATATACTTTTTAATCGAAACACTGAAATATGTAAAATAATCTGTTTATTATTAATTTCTTATTTGATAAATCACTTTTTATTAAGTTGCTTATTAAGCTTCTTATTACAACTAATATAAGTATAAATTATGGACCATATTATTTCACCGACAATCACTTCATAGACATAACATTTCACTGACAAGTTCATTTTACCGACAGTCTATTTCACTGAAGCTCATTTCACCGACAAGTTTTTTTTTATAAATTACAAAAACTTTAACTCTAATTCTAACCTAACCCTAACGATATTGACCTTTGTCTGTAAAATGAGCTTCGGTGAAATAAACTGTCGGTAAAACAAACTTGTCGGTGAATAATTGTCTGTGAAAAGTGGTATCTACGAAGTGATTGTCGGTGAGTTGATTGGATCCCATAAAATAAATTATATAGCCCTTTATGAACATAAAATGTAGAAAGCCAAGGCACCCTCACACTTGTTTATTATATAATAAAATTTTAGTAATTATTATAAATTTATGTTTTCGTAATTTATTATTATCTTCAATAACACTTATCTGCTTCATCATCATCTATAGTTTTGTCACCTTTGTAGTTTCGTCAGTTTGTCAGTTTCGACACCTTTTGTCAGTCTCGACACCTTTTGACAGTTTCAACATTTCGTCATTTGGGATTTTAATTGACAAAGTCGAAACTAGGTTTCGACTTTCATCAGCGTGAAACCTCGAGGTTTCATCTAACAATTATACCACTGGCTCTTAAAACAATCAAAGTACTAGGTATATCATCGCACAGTTTATGAAATACTTCGCCTGTCAAACTGTCAATACCCTTAAGTAAAACTTTAAATTCATAAGGAATTTTTGTAACATCATAGATTGTTGATCATCGATCAATCCCTGATGAAATCTCTGCCATGTGATGTAAATTAATTAAGAAAGGATAATGTCGATAGGGAGCCCTTAAATCCAATACTTTTTTATAAATTTGAAATACTTCACATTCATCAGCAGAAAACCAGCCAGGTTCATTCTTAATTAATTTATGATATACGCATTATTATTGCTCAATCAGATGACTTTATTTAGACAACTGAACAATTTTATTTAACAAAGCTGAAAAACATATGGGAATAGGGGTTCACTACCTTATGTGGCTCTAATATACATAACCAAATTCACAACTACAAAGACATAGATATATCAAAACAGCAGGTGAAAAGGACACAACCAATGCCCTGCCTGCCCACAAATAAAGGGTAACCCAAACAACAATACACCGATCAAAATACCTCCTATTGAGGAAACCGTCAAATCTTCTCATAGCTGCAAAGAGAATCGGTATATATGTTCATGCTAACATAAGCGAAGTTTCTTTATTATGGTCATTGCACTGCCATTTGCAGCCGCAGAGCCATATGCAAACTGGTCCTTGCACTGCAATCTGTGGCCACGGAGCCAAATACAAAATTGGTCCTTGCACTGCCACTGCAGCCGTGGAGCCAAAAACATCAGGTCCTTGCACTGCTTATGCAGCCGTGGAGCCTGGCATAACAATAGTTCTACTTGTTTGACTTCGGGTGGGTAAGGGAGGGTGATAGAGCCAGCCTTCACGAGGCGAGCGATAGCGAAGAAAAAGAAAATCTTCTTTACCAAAACAACCAGCCCTAAATATCTCATTTGGTCATTATTCCTTGCCTAACAATAAGCCACCTGTAAAAAACACAGTCAAAGAATAAACACAAAAGGATACATAAAAACCTGTAATATGACTGGTCATAAAGTCATCTGATTTCGCAATAATGATCGCCCTGTCACTTCGTTGACAGGCTTTTCATTTCCCATAATCTATACATTATGATTAGTATCACTATCACTTCCATTCCTAGATCATTTCCAAACCACGAACCTTGTGATTTTCGACCAATCCAAATTCCGCGTGATTTATCAAGTACACGGCTAAGAATAAATTTCTTAAGGTTACCATTTTCTAAAGAAAAAATAAAGCTATTAGCTGTCTCAGTATATACTTCACATTCATCAATAATATTCCATGCATTCCATGTAAGAGGATTAAAACAACCAAGTATCTCATTTGTTTTATTGATTTTTAAAATGACAACAGTATCAGGTATACTGTATTATCGCACAGTTTATGAAAGATATCACCTGTAAAACTATCTCTACTAACTCTAAGTAATAGCTTAAATTAGTATGGAATTTCCGAAACATCATAAACTTCTGCACGTTTATCGATCCATGAAGAAATTTCTGCTGCATGTTGTAACATAACTATAGATGATGGTGTGAAGATCGATGATTGTCGAGAAGGAAGTAGAGTAGTTTCTTTTTTACGAGGAGGTAAAATCGCAGAATCTACAAACTTCAAAATTATTCATCCGATAAGGTTATTTTATGGGGAAAAGCAAAAACTCCAGATTTACCACCTAATCTTAAAAATTGGACTAATGATAATTTTAAGTCTTTAAAAACTACTCTTCAACATTGCCTTCATCACATCAGATACTTTCAAATTCCAGATGTCCTAAAGAAGATTAAACCTTATTGGAAAATTCTTGAAGAGAATATGTGGGATGACATTATGTCAAAATTGATAGCTCCAAATATGCCTATTTCATCTTTAGTTTTACCTCCTCGCAAAATAGCAAAGGTACAACTTCCTCCTCGAAAAGCACCTAATATTACACCATTATCCTCGATAATCACATTACAACACGCAGCAGAGATTTCATCTTCGATAATCACATTACAACACGCAGCAGAGATTTCATCTTGGATTGACCGATGCTCGGCAATTTATGATACTACAGAAATTCCATATGAATTTAAACTTTTACTTAGAGGCAGTAGAGATGGGTACACAAGCGCAATATTTCACAGAATATGTGATAATATACAGTACCCGGTACTGTAATTATTGTAAAGATTAACAATACGAATGAAATACTTGGTGGTTATAATCCTCTTATTTGGAAAGATGGTGATAACGAGTTTGCAACAACGGCTGATAGCTTTATTTTCTCCTTAAAAAGTGGAAGCCTGAATCAATCTATCCTTAGTCGTGTAAAAAATACATCAAAAGCAATTTATTATAGTCACATGTGTGGTCCACGGTTTGGAAATAGTTGCTTTGTAAGTAATGATAATACTAAAAGGTGGTTTAATTTTTATTCAAGTAAATATGAATATGATTCAATTAGAAGTGTAAATGATTGGTTTTCCATAGATGAATATGAAGTATTTCAAATTTGTAAAATTTAACGTACTTTATCTTTCCCCGTTAAATAAAAAAAATTATATATTAAATATTTTTATTGTTTTCAATACTGATTCTTTGCTCAACATAATCTTTTATTAATAAAGTTTGATTTATATGATCAAATCCCATTATAAACAATATAAAAAATCATGTGTTCTCGTTCAATGAGCAGGAAATAAAATAAAATAATACATCAATATCACATGACAAAAAATACATAAGATCATTTTTATTTACTTTGCATAGTGCAACACTAAAACTTGACTAGGACAGGCTCAAAGCTCAAATCGCTTATTTCAAAATAGTATAATTTACTTCATGTAACTAAACATCTAAGTGCTAAACAATTAATAGTTTCCTTAACAATTAATAATTTCGTTTAATCTACTATAAATTATTTTCATAAGATATACGATTAGGTGATGATTGTATTCCAGCAAAGCTTTGTATTAATATTTTGCAATTTGCCTTTCAAACAAACTTTAATGTCAAATTAAAATTAAATAATTTTCCAAGTAATCAAACATGTAGAATAGCTTTTAAGGTTTCAAAAATTCAGCAAAATTCTGATCCATGACATGAGTGTTGCTGGTATTATTTTAATCGTTTGCCTGAATTTCAAAATTTTATTGATCTTTATTTTCGCATCTAGCTTTTTTATATTATTCATTGTAATTTCTCTTTGACATAAAATACCTTGTGTCTAAAAGTTTTTAATTTTTTACATAGTTATGATAGTTTCTTTGGGGCTTGAAGAAAATCATTTTAAATGTATGTAGCTGTTTCTTATTTTGCACGTAATATAATGTTAAGAAATTACAATAGTTAACTTTGTTACTGATATTAATGGAAATTTGTGTTCAAGAACCCTTAAAATTCGTGAAATCCAATATCTATCATTTAAATTACTTTTAATGAATAATTGTTTCAGACTGTCATACTATTTTTTATGGTAACGAAATTAATTATGGTAGCTGAATCTGAAAATTTGGTTCATTTTATTAAAATTCTTGGGATGTGATTTTTTTTTGCAATAAAATTTAGAGTTGTATTTGTTATAAAGTCTATAAGTTGGTTTAATAAATTATATAAAGATCTTAAATTTAGTTCAGCCCCTACTTCAATTTTTTACAATTGACAAATACTGCACAAAATTATGGCATGATGTGTCTTAATATTTTTCCGGTGATATTTCTATTAAATGAATTTGGTACTTCTAGCCGGAGATATATCAAACAGCTCTTACATATGGAATATTTTAATAATATTGTTCCATATTATTTTACAAATAGTATAAATAACTGAAAATTTCCAATTATTAAGAATTATGCCAGGATTTTTTAATTAATCGAAATCTCTGATAGATTTTGTGCACTGTTGAATTTATTGATGAAATTATTTGAATTCATTATACATAAATATATTGTACAGTGCAGCTATTTTCGTGCAAAGACGAAATATTTGATGATTAAATTCTTTCAAAAGCACAGTAATTTAAATTCCATGTATAGGAATTATACGTAATTTTTCATATATTATTGCTTGAATTTAAGTTCCACTGAAATTATTAATGAATATTTTTTGTTAGTATTAAATATTTTAAATTTAGATGTTAGCAATTTATTATCGAGAGAAATGTTTACCGCATATTCAACTAATCAAAGCATATTAAATAAAATTTTCATTTTATATTCTAATAATGCAATAGCTTTAATTAGCAGACAAGTTATTATTTATTTTTACAAATTTGAAATACTTCATACTCATCTACAGTAAACCATTCATTTCTATTTCTGATAGATTTATCATATGAATCCTTTTTACAATACCATTTTTTAGGGTCAGAAGTATCTCCCATTCCAAAGTCAAGCATACTAAACCATGGACCATGTGATATACTACCATAATAAATTGCTTTTGATGCATTTGTAACACGACTAAGAATAGATTCATTTAAATTTTCATTTTCTAAAGAAAAAATAAAGCTATCATTGGTTCTAGCATATGTCCAATTACCGACTTTCCAAATAACCACCAAGTATTTCATTTGTACTATTAATCTTCACAACAATCACAGTACCAGGTATATTATCACATAACCTATGAAATACTTCGCCCGTGAATCCATCCCTACTGCCTCTAAGTAAAAGTTTAAATTCATATGGAATTTTTGTAGTATCATAAATTGTCGAGCATCTGTCAACCCAAGATGAAATCTCTGCTGCTTGTTGTATTGTGATTATTGAAGAAGATGGTGTTATAACCGAAGCTTTTCGAGGTGGGAGTTGTACAATTACTTTTTTACGAGGAGGTAAAATGGGATATGTGATAGGCTCATCTGGATCTGCAAATCTCGACATAATGTCATCCCACAAGTTATCTTCAAGAATACTTCTATAGGGTTTAATTATTTTCAATACATATTTTCCAGGAATTTGAAAGTATCTAATATGAGGAAGACATTGTTGAAGAGTAGCTTTTAAAGATTTAAAATTATCATTAGTCCAATCTTTAAGATTAGGTGGTAAATTTGGAGTATTTGCCTTTCCCCATAAGATAACTTTATTCCAAATTTCTGATTCCTCAATTTGTAAATTATCGTTTTTTAAAAGGGTAATCAAAGCATTCTCATGAAGAGTAGTAAAATCATCAAGTTAAAAATTATGCTTGGATATTTTACAATTATATCATTGCAAAATTGCTGTAAAGACTTAAGATTTTCACCAAGAAAACTTATTTGGTAAACACGAGAAAAATTCAAACGAAGCCAGGATGAATTATTATCGATAAGGTGAGACTGAAGGGATTCAGCTAATTCTACAAGTTCAAGTTCATTTGCAGCGACCAAAAAATCAAATATATCTGAAACTTCAAAATTTTCTAAAGAAACTACACCTCCATAGATATATCTATATAATAAGAATATGAATTAATGTTTCATAATAAATCTTTGAAAATTATAGCATTATACTATAACTTACTTAATAACATTTTTAAATATTTCGACAGAAATATGAGGTAGCTTAATTTCAATAATATTATTTTTCTTAACAGCATTTGTAAGTTTTTGGCAAAAGTATAATGAACGTTGGTATAAGATTACCAAATGAGCTTTAAAAAGTTGGATATTCGGTTGTTTACCGACTTCAATTACAACATTATAATCATATTCGCTTTCTAAAATCCGAGTAAAATCTTGAGAAAGTTGGTCAAAAAATTTTAAAGTCATTTTGAAATATGGTTACAGTGAATTCGTAAGTATAATATGTAGAGTTAAAAGGTCTGAATTTAAATTTATTCAAAATGAACACAAAAATGCGTAATTATGATCTTTTCTTTTTTTTTTTTTGAATAAGGCCGTTCTCAAGCACCTCACTCAATGGATCGGACGTAAATTTTTAATGAGTCGGAAATTAAATAAATCAATCAAGTGAGTTACCAATTCGATCAACAAATCAACGAGATACAAACCACCTCCAAAAATTTACCATTGATAAAGATCGCTCAAGCACTACTTTTACATTTTAACATATCAAACATAATAAACAATG
>CAJVPY010002389.1:0-16290 GCA_910591965.1 Dentiscutata erythropus | reverse complement strand
GCAATTTGATTGGGTAATAATCACGTGTAGATTTACAAATCGATCTAAAAACTAGCCAATCAGACAAATTTCTGTCTGAGATAAGAATCGCAAAAATTAGTTCATACATAGGTAAAAGCTACACTAGACACGCTTCCGGCAACGCTCCGGATCTTAACGTTTCACGCCTAGTGATAAATTTTATCATGTGCAAATGTATTTTCAATCTTACTAAGTTATCATTTTGTGGTTTAGCTTTTGGGTTACTAGTTTTGCTATAACTTCTACTAAAGATGGGTAAAACATAATTTTTTTATTTTTTAGCATGCATGTCTTGGCCAAAATTATGATTTAATTTCTTAATGCTGGCCAGAATTAATTACATATTTTTCGCATACCCATGAGTACGATTTTCCCATCTCTAATTTCTATAGCTTCAGATTTTGGATTGTCTAAAAATAGTGATGATTCGGGTACCATCTTGGGAATATTGCCTTATGTTGCTCAAGAAATTTTGCAAGAAAACCGTTCACTCAAGCCGCAGACATCTACAGTTTCGGAGTCGCGATAATTATCAATTCGATATTGGTCTTGTGGTAGAGATTTGTTGGATTGCTTGTTGTAGATTTGTGTCAAATTATTTTTATCTTCACGATAGTTGCAACGTACGTACGTACGTACGTACGCTGGAGATTTTTGTGTAAATCGCGAATTAAGCTAATTATTATCGTCATCCTTAATCTTGATTTCTATGTTACACTTTTGCTATGCCTAGAGTGCCGGATTTAGTTTAGCTTGTTCTCCAGTTTTAGATAAGTATACGTGACACGAAATACAACTAAGTAACATTGACAATTCCCAAATTCGATTTATTTTTTTAAAATCATGCACAGAAACTGTTAAATAAAAATCAATTCGGACTTTTACTTTAATGTATGAAAGTGACCAATATCAAGTTAGCAAATGAAATTTTTATTTTGGTACTATAAAAGAAAAAAAGAATTAGGCGTATTGAGAAGAAATATTGATCACCGGTGAGACTAAAAAAAAAGAATTTTCCCGCTAAATTGAAAACTGATGGTTCCAGTCGATCATAATCATAATAAGTAGATTTCGGAATAGACTAGGTTACTCACATTAAATACCACATGGATATATGTCACTCGGTACCCCCTAAATTAATTAACATTAACCTTAACTACAATATATGAAATATATAAACAAGTGGCACTTATGTATTTACGTAGTGGTAGGTGGAGTAAATTTAATCCGTAATCCTATAAAATGATCACAAATGTGTTATTATTTAATCAAGAGTAAACATGAGTTCTCTTCAAAAGTACCTTTACTTGTTAATAGTAATCTTTATTAATTTGTTTATTGCTGCATCAAGTTTTGTACCTCTAGGTCGTTGTTTTCATAGTAGTGTTCTTATTGGAACTCAACTCTACTTTCTAGGTGGAATAGATTCTGATGAAATATTTTATTTGGATGTTTCTTTACCTTTCGATTCCAAAAAACTTTTATGGACTAATTTGACGACCAATGCATCTATTCCTATTAATAGTGCATTTGAAACATCATGTGTTGGAGGTCAAAATAATAAAACAATTTTTTTATTTGGACATCATAAAAAAGATAACGATAAATTAAAATATACAATAACATATACTTTTGATACAATAAATCAAGAATGGAGCATACCGACAATAATAAATCCAGATCAAATACCTCCAGTTAAACAAAATATTAATGCAGCATGTGATCTTAATGGTAAAATGTATATTTTTGGCGGATATAATCCAAATTTTCATAAGTTCGATAATGATATGTACGTTCTAGATTCTTTAAAATTATCTTGGCAGTATATAGCATCTTCATCTATAATTCAACCGACTGTCCGATCAGGTTATACTGCGACACTTTTACCAAATTCATTTATTGTCTATATCGGGGGAACAAATGGTGATTCTAAATGCAAGGAAATTGATATGAACGACGTAAATAATATATATTATATAATATACAAGATTTATTTAAACTTTTTTAACCTTCATCATTGTCTTCATTGTCTTAGATTTCCATATTCGACACAAATTCTGGAACTTGGACTTCTATGGTATATAAGACATTTTGGTATCTTTATTGTTTCAATCAATAATATATAATATTATATTAATATAATATCTATTTTTTTAGACTGCAGATAACGATGATGTAACAATTCAAGCTCGTAAATTTCATACAGCTGTATTAAGTGTGTGAATGTATTTAACGTTAAAGATAAAATTAAATTTTGATTTCATTTGATTTACTTAAACTTATAAATACATATTATTCACTTTTTTTAGTATCAGATGGATTAATAGTTATATATGGCGGTACTTCCAATAATAATTCTGAGGTTCCAAAGCCATCATTAGCCGTGTTAGATACAAAGCCTGAAATTTATAAATGGCATAGTAAAGAAAATATGGATAAAAACGTACCACCGCTTGCCTATCACACAGCTGCATTAGTTGGTGATTATATGATAATAACATTTGGTAATTATGTATACTGTATATCAAATATTATTATATTGTAATAGAAAACAACATTCTTATACTCTTTCTATATGATCCAGGAGCTGAATTTTCAGGAGAAAAATTTGATGAAGAGAATAATCTTAATATCAACGTTTATATACTTGATACAAAAAGTTTTTTATGGGTTACATCAGCTTCTCACAATGCTTCAAGCACAATGTTTTCAAGTGCAACACCTTCAAAGGCATTAATACCTTCAAGGACAATAAAACCTTCAAGGAAAACACCTTCAAGGACAATAAAACCTTCAAGGAAAACACCTTCAAATACAATAATCCCTTCAAGGACGACACCTTCAAGTACAACACATTCAAACGTGACACCTTCAAGCATAATACCTTCAAACGTGACATCTTCAAATGCGATACCTTCAAATGCGATACCTTCAAACACGGCATCTTTAACTAATTCTACTTCAGTCGACAACACACCTAATATGAAGATAGTTGCAGGTCTTTCAAGTACAGCTGGAGCCACTATCCTTTTTGTCGCGTGTTACTTTATTTATCAAAAATTTAAATAGATAATCGATCGTATTATAATGTTATATACAGTCTACCCTCGTTTATATCAACCTATTATTGATAGTGATATTAACAAGGGGTTATATTAAAGTCGATATATATGAGGGAATTTTAATATATAAAAATTTGTAAAAATTCATTTTATAGCTTAGGTTGATATTGACGAGATTGATATTAACGAGGGTAGACTGCATATGTAAAAACTGATTGATTCAATGTTTTAATACACATAATTCGGCAATAAAGGCACTTCCCCGAGACATTAAAAAAAAAAAGTCGAAATGTCGTTACAATGAAATTTCATATAAGAATTCTAAAAAAAAAAAAAAAAAAAAGTCAGTATAAAAGATTTCACTATAATGTCGTAATAGCCAGAGCGATGCGTAATAATAACATTATTGACATAAATCTAAGAATGGGAGTAAATTACACAATATACCAATTCAGAAGCAAGCAAGAATATAAAACGTTATTTTATTTCAAACTATATACTAATTAAAAACGTTAAAAAACAAAGATTTTATGAGAAAGGTTGATAAGAATGAATTCGAGTTGATATAATCCCATATTTATCTAATATTGATCGACGCTCACTTCCCAATTCATCCGCACCATTAGAAATATAAAAGACCTTAAGATTAACATTATTCAAAGCATTAACAAACATCTTAAAAGCAACAGGAAAAGGATAACAATCCACGTTTATATACAAATATTTTAATGTTTGTGGTATATGCTTAGCCAATTCAATAAATGCCCTATTGTCGAATTCGCGACTTGTATCAAATTTCAATTCTTTCAATTTCCTACACGAATCTAATATTTGAATTATTTGTGAATTTAACAATTCATCTACATCAAAATGTAACAAATTTGGACAATAATTAATAACAGTATTAATCAAACCTAATTGATTAATTGTTGTTAAATATTCTAATTCAAATTTAATATATTCGAGATTTTTGTTGGTGGATTTTATAATTTGAATTATAAATTTTACGGGAAATTTGGTACCGTAATTAACAAATACTAATTTTTTTAAATTAGGAAACATTTGTTGTCCAGATTTGAAATTAAATTCTTCGACTATCTTGCAATTTTGAATTTCTATCGACTTTAAATTAACACATGAAATCCATGAAGTAATCGCACTTTGACTAATAAAGTTTAAATCAACTCTATTTAGTGAAAGCTTCGTTAAAGTGGTAGTTTTACCCTTTAATGATTCAAAAATTGTTGCTACGTTCATATAATATCCTGAAAGTTCGAGATACTTTAATGATTCTTGATGTCTTAAAAGTTCGGCCAGTGCTTTAGTATCACTTTCATATTCGATAAACGAACCATGTCGTTTGTGATTCTCGACAATAATATGTTGAAGATTATTGGTTAATGTTGAAAATATTGAAACATTTTCCGAAAAAGTTGAACCACTTTTAGTAGTAGGTGAATTATTTCTATCGTTTCTGTCTGTTGGAGATGAAAATCTAATCTTTTTTAATCTACGTAAATTTAATGCGTTTTTGTTTTTGTTGATAATTGGTTTTATATTAAATTCATCAAGATTAATAAAGTGAATCATCTCTGCTCGTTCCAATAGATGCTCAATCAACGTCTTTCTTAATAAATTTTTACAATATTCTGGTTTTGTACATTTTCCTTTGTTGCTCATAACCCACGCGTCTGACATAGTGCAAATAATTTCAAGGTTTATAACCCTAAAAAATGACGGATAATTAAAAATTGGTTGTTGACCGTGTGGAGCTGATGGTAATGGCATAGATTCATTCATCAAAAATTCTCTTTTATCCTCACCAAGACAAAGTAAACAAGTTCTTGCGAGAAGTTTTAGTGACTTCCATTTACTCCTAAGAAGATTACAATCATGAAACGGTGATCTCCAGAGAATTGGAATTACAATTTTACACCATCTCCTGTTAACGAAAATACATGAATGTAAATCATGAGGTTCAATGTTTTCAAAAATTTCAGTCAATATTTCCGTTAGCAATATATTAATTGACATATTATTAAAAAATAGGTATAATCGTAACGTCAAAAGAATGAATAATATTTATTATTTTAGATATATTTTTATATCCGTGCGTGAAACGCAACACAATTGAACTTCGATATGCATAAATACGTCATCTTTTTTTCATGTTTATTTTTCTTAACCAATAATTTTTCAGGTTATAAAATAACAAATATGGTGTTACGAAACACCTAGTCTGATTTCATTCGATTTACAGGTCATACGATGTGCTGTGCATACTTATATACGAAATTAGCTTCTCTATGTCGTGGTATAAAACTTAATTAACTAACCAATTAAGTTTTAAAAATTAACGCAGGAAGTATGTGTGTTAATATTTAATGAAACTGCAAAACGTTAATGTAATGTTAGCAATGAGTAAAAATTATATTAGTAGTAAGATATTCCGATTTTAATTTGTTGCATTAATAGTTTCTTTACAAACAGAGATATCACATCGGAAATATTGCGATAAGAAGGAATTCATTATTAAAAAAAATAAATAAAATGGGATGCCTTTAATGTATCAGTTTTGATACAAATTATCAGTATAATTATAGTTTTGACTAGTTGACATACTAAATGGTAACTAAACTTATATATTTTATAATGTATACTAATATATAATTTTAGTTAAGTTATAAAGCTCATGATGGGAGTAAACGTTTTCTACATGTGTGCCGTAAATAAGCAAAATTATACAGTATGTAATACTTTAAACACTTTAGGATTTTATTGTTTATGTTTATTTGCAAATTCAAATAATTCATGAAATATAATTTGTAAAGTTTCTAATAGATTGAACTTTCAGCAGCTTGTGAAAAAAGAGTAAAGGAGGTAAAGTGGCGGATCAAATATGCATACGTATGAAGCTATCTCGTGATCTATAATTGATTTTCAGTTCGTATCTAAAATAACACTAATGATATTACGACAACCACTTAACCAAATACAAATACGATTGAAATTGGTTTTATGTCTATAGAAAAAAAAAAAAAGAAAAATTTTACCGAATTTAGTTTGATTATTTTCATGATATTGATAGTGCTATTTTAGATATAAAAAAATTAGATTCTGATCAAAGTATCATTTATTTGATATAAAGCAAGGTTGTTTCGTTTATCATTTTGAGATAAAGCCCTGAGAGTTTCAGTATTGCTTTTCTGACGTGGACAAACGCGCTTATTAGGAATAATAATAATAAAATTAATAATGACAATTTAAACAAATTTATCGCAATAATCGCAAAATCTAACTTATTTTGTTTCACTCTGGGAACATTTTGTATAAAAGCCTAGATTATTTTGTTTGGTCTTTTTTTTTTTTTTTTTTTATTACTAGTGATTAAATAGAACAGCTATTCAGAGTAGTACTTTTACGTATAAATAGCTTTTATAAATGCATTTATATCTCAGAGACATGTTTATTAATATATGCGGGTGGTGAAATTACTTTGCTCTTGGCGTAAATCCAAATAGGCAAAATTAATTTCGACTGTCCAAAACGTGTATCAAAAATATTAAATCCGTTTATATTTAGTTTACATATTGCATTTTACTTCGCCAATAAAATCACTCTTTAATTATTTAATTTCTAGTAATAGCTATAGATTTGCTTATAATTTAGCTTTTAAAATATTTAAAGTAAATTTATCGATTAAAAATTCAAAAGTAAATTTGTCAAATTAAATAGTATATTATAATTAAATCGGCAATATTAAAATATTAATATAACATTTAAAATTAATATTTTATAATATTAAAGCCTGTAAATTTTTAATTTAAAAATTCATTTTAATTTAAACAATTTTTTTATTATATATAATAAAAATTTTTTTTTAGATTACTAGATAAAAAAATTTTGTTATTTTTTTAACCAATTATATTTTTATTTTTTAAAAAAAAATATTTAGAGTTGCTAGATCTTTTTACTATTTATATTAATAATTTTTAATTAAACTTATAAAACTAATTTTTAATTCTTAAATTATTAAAATTAGTTTAGTATATTACAAGATATAAATATTTTTTAATTTTTACTATAAAAATTTTTTATAATTTTTATATAAGGCAATTAGTAATATTGTGCTAATTTTTACTATAAACTTTAACTTTTTAATTGTAAATTATCTTTTAAATAAAATAAAAATTATATTATACAGTCGTCCTCCTCTACAGTCACATCACACCCTCTTTATAAGCACCATTTTTTGAAAAAATTATTGGCAATAATTTATTAAAAAAACTCTATATAATCACATTACTATTAAAATTTTATAACATTTTTTATGTAAAACAAACAGCGTGATTATAAAGAAGGACGACTGTAAAATAGTTGTTATTAAAACAACTCACAGTAATGATCACCACCTCTAGATATATTTAAGGTTAGAGCGCAATTTTTGTGGGGATGTTTTATATAATATAATATAATGCAGATTGGATATAAGGTCCCGATTTTAGTTCTCGTGAGGTTTTCAGGGGTCCTGAACATTTTTACTTAGGGTACCCGATCCCGTTTACTTGAGAAATAAGCACCCTGGTGATGATCACCACTGGTTAATTAGATTTAGAACTAATTTTCATCTCTGCGGATTATTAATAATGAAAGCCTTATGCTCGTCCTATTAAATTTCGAATCTTGATAATACCTTTCGAGTACAAGCATTGCATGATCATCCTTATTGTTGACAGATTTTGATTATACAGTACCTAAATTGTCGTATGCTCTCTTACATCATAAATGTCTAAGATGTAACACTATATTAGAATTACACATATTAGCAAATTTTAAAACATCATCTCTATGCAAAATAGCAATTTCGGGTATTTGCTTCTTCATCAAAACTCCCCAGATCGGCTTATTTTTGATAACTTATGGATGTCTTGTGTACATCCTTTTAGGATCAATTCTTTCTAATAACAGTAGTGCATCTCTAATCATGACGAATTTTTGAAACCATTTGGCGCTTTACGTTCATCTTTTAGATCCGAATCTTTCTTGGCAACGATTTGGTCAACTGAACAAACGACATTGATAATACCTGTTAATTACGTTTAATATATTCAAAATTTTATGTAAAGGCGTTAAAATACAGTCTACCCTCGTTAATATCAACCTCATCAATGTCAACCTAAGCCATAAGATGAATTTTTACAAATTTTTATATATTAAAATTCCCTCATATATATCAACTTTAATATAATCCCTTGTTAATATAACTATCAACATGAATTTAATGTATCACCATCAACATGAATTTAAATCAACCCAAATGGGTTGATATAAACGAGGGTATACTGTTTTGCTTGCACGGGATAATATATTTACCATTAAATTTGATGGTCTTTCTCGATAAGTCGCATCAACCTTCTCAATATCAACCTTCTCAATATCAACCTTCTCAATATCAACCTTCTCAATATCAACATGGTATGGTTTTTGTTTTTCTAACCTAATCATCAATTGCACTATCTGCTATTGAGCTTGCTAAAAAAAAAATAATATAAAATTAGAAATCTGAACATTTTGAGATCGTAAAATTCTTAATCACTTAACTTCATATATTTCAATGATCCCGAAAATGCCATACTTTTTACGTCTTTTAAAATATAATTTTACACGTGAGTTTAACAGATAATATATTTTAACGCAAAAATAACGTTCCTGATGGATCGTTAGATGTAGGAAAAAAATATACGTACCGTATCGTTCCTGATAGGGTTCTTAAAAGAACCCGATGCCGATTTCTCATAACAATGCTTATATAAGATTTGATCTTGACATTACATAAATATTCATTCTTAAGGATATTTGTGCTAAAAACTTTTACTCAATGAAAGCTTTATGCAACATATTGATCTTACAATCGGATTGGGTAATAATGATGGACTGCTAAATTTTTACACCGTGACTTTGTGTAATTTTTAGAACCTGTACGTAAATTGAATTTTTTTTTCCCACCCATCAATAACAACAGTACGGGAATGGTAGTTTAACATAAAGAGTTTGTTATCGTGTTTGTTACACGAAAATTACACGTGGGAAACTTTTGAAATACCGTTTTTGATATGATAATATAAAATTTCTAATGTTATCTATCCAAAACGTAACTTTTGTATCACTTTATAAAACGTGATTTTGAACATGGCTATACGTAGTATATAAGGTCTGCTTTTTCCACAAAAAAAAAAAAATAGATCGTCTGCTTTAAAAATGTCTTTAAAAGAAACAAACGACGAACTTAATCGTGCTATAGAGGAAATTATGAGAATATCAGAAATGTTAAGAAATTATACTATAGAAATGTGCAACCGTGCCAATAATGCTGTACCCGCTAATACTACAATCGCCTCCGACGTCGCTGATATCACTTCTCGCCTCTCAAGTTTAGTCGTAGATACTACCACCACTCCCAACAATTTCGATGATATCACTTCTCGCTTCTCAAGATTACTCGTAAATGAAAACTCTCCAGAAATGGATCAAGAGAGACGTGGTGGTGGTTTTTCCAACACCAACGCGAAGTAATCGGCCACGGTAAGACTTTGCGAAAAGCTTATTTGGTTATGTGAGAATATGAAAAAGTACTTAAAAAAAAAATTTATCAAAATTTTTAGAAATTATATGCTTCTCGTCACCATAGCATCCATTCGGGTTGTTTTTTTTTTAAAAAATTTGCTACAGAAAATCTGGGACCTTCAGATCTTTCAATATTCTAATAAAAGAATAATTTTATGAGTCTTTAATAAAAGCGTTAAGTT
Organism: Dentiscutata erythropus; assembly: GCA_910591965.1. NCBI lineage: Eukaryota > Fungi > Glomeromycota > Glomeromycetes > Diversisporales > Gigasporaceae > Dentiscutata > Dentiscutata erythropus. The sequence goes on along the minus strand of CAJVPY010002389.1, from coordinate 6,401 downwards.
AGGTTTAATAGCATATTGGACATGTACACAATAAGTGAAATAAGTGAAAACAATTATAAAAACGAAAGCTTTTCACGTTCAAAATAATACTTGAGTAAAAGTGCCTAATTGTTTTTAGAAAAGTAAAACCTTTAATAAAAATCGATAACTCCATTCTCTATCGTAATTGATAAATGAATCAACCGTGACATGACTAGTGATGTAAAACTTAATTAAATTATTTTTGTATTATAAAAACTAAAATCAATATTTTAGCGTACCGAATTTTTCGCGTAATAACGTTATTTCGAATAATGGCCCGAATTAAGCTTAATTTGGGCCAAATTTTGAAACCACACCCCTGCGCGTTATTACGCGAAAATACGGTAATAATTTTTGCATAATTTATGCTAAAGAAAATATATTTTTATTCTTTGTCACCAAACTAAGTATATCTGTTTTTATGTCCTTCGACTTAGTGGCTTTTACATTTCGATTGCCGTTGGAGACTTTTGGGTGTATTTTCTTTTCTGTTCTAGCATATGACTACCGCTAATGTGACGCTTTTCTTTGTCAGGGGGTTTTTTTTTTCTTTCTCTCTGGGTTTTTTTTCCAGATACAGTATTGTCTTGTTTTCGTTTTTGATTATAGATATATTTAATTAATTGACGTCCTTTTTTCTTTCCATGTAATGACTAGAAGCACCTTTTGAACTAGTGGCTTTCGAATTTCGATTGTCATTTGGGATTTCTTGGGTAAGTTGTTTCCAGAGGCATATGATTTTTTGTGTTCCGTTCTAATAGTAGACACTTCTTTCTTCCTCAAGAACGTTATTGAATTAGTGGTTTCCTATACCAAAATAATATCAAAATGTAATGGATTAAATAACCAAACTAAACTTAATAAATGTCACGGTTGATTAGGGTGCTACATAGTAAAAATCAATAATAAGGATTTTTTCCGACCATTTTTTTTTTAAATATAAATTTAAATGTTACTTACCGTATAACCGCGAACCGAATTAAGCTTAATTTAGGCCGAAAATTGAAATTACACCATCTCTGCGGTTATACGGTTGTGCTTTTTAAAGTAATGGAGCTTCTTTCATATAGGTTAAAATGAAAACCATTTGCAAAACCCTAATTTATTCTAATAGTCAAAAGAGTTATATTCTTTTAAAGAGTACACTAAAAAGGAATTTAATAAGTATAATTATACATGTATAAATTTAGCAGTTTATAAGTTTAAAATTTTACTTCGTATTAAAAAATGATGATTCTTATTATTGATTTTTACTATATGATTTTGTGATGAAAACACCCTAACGCAGAGATTAACGCTAACACTAGATCTAAAATCCACCTGTACTTATTAATAGCTAATCTTAAATTATTCTAATCTACTATAACTAATTCTAAAAAAAAAAACAGTATCCTAAAAAATTATAAAAATAAGTTTCAGGTGCTCGTTAATATCAACCTAAGCCACAAAACCAAATTTTTATATCAAAATTCCCTCATACAGTATATATCATCTTTAATAGGAGTTCTAATTAATATCACTAACAACATGATTTAAAATCAATTCAAATGAGTTGATATTAACGAGGGTCACCTGTATTATTATTGTTTTTTTTTACCTGTAGGGTAGATCATATAAAATCAATCACCTTATACTTATAATCTAGTCTGATGTATTTTGAAAAGTTAAAATCAATACAATAATTAATGGCTATAGGATAACTTTCTTCTGAGTAGCTAATTACTTTAAACAGTTTAATGCCTTTTAAGAAGTAACATTTCACAAATAGAAATAAAATCAAGGCCGTCTCACCAAAAAAGCGTAAACGTTCACTACGCAAAGTATCTGATATTGTAATCCCAGAAGACCCATGACTTAGAGATACTTTACTTGGAAGGTAAAACTTCTAAATATATATTATAATTATGGAATTAAACTATATATAATTACTAAATTGTTTTATAAAAAAAAGAGTAAAATAGATTTACTAAGCTAGTAACGTCGAATACGTACTACTCAAGATTATCATACAACTTCATAATGTTGATACTCGACGTTGTTTAAATTTTGGCCGGTGATAAAAATATTTTTTTCAGGGCTAAATTTTAGGGCTAGGGTGAAATCCGCGTTAGCATAGTGTTTTTTTTGTGTTACCCTCATGTGATCTACATTGCGGATTTAACCAAAGTTTACCCTATCGCTTCGTAAAATATTTAAACTTTAAAATAGAGTAATTGATTGGTGGACTGTCACACGTTAGATAACTACATATATAAAATATATACTATAGAACTGGTAGCCTCTGATTATCCAATAAAATTACAATTTCTTTAACTATTGAACAGAATGGAATCCAATTAATACAATATATGATCTGGTGTAAAGTGCGAATCATTTTTAACACAAAGTTTAGCATAGCGTTTTTAAGAGAGTTTTTCTTGCTAGATTTTTCTATAAACTAAACCTTATTTTAATATCAAACTACTAGTCTAACGCTAACCTTAAAATTTTAAAGGTTTTTTTTGAATTAATAATTACAGATCTGTACAACAGGCGATCACAAATTACAAATCATAAACCATTAACGCTAAATTTATATTGATCAAATTCAATTAATGAAAGAATTGAGAAATTTTGTAGTATAAACACATCTAAGAACAACAAAATCTAATATTGCTTTTTTTATATACATATGTTCAAAAGATACTTAATGTGATTGTAAAAATGTTGGATTACCAAATAGTAAAAAATTTTTTATATATATTTAAGAACTGTATATAGATAAAACTTAATATTTAATATAATTAACCAACCACACCAAAAAAAAAAGGTCTAATCATAATATTCCCAATAAATATCATCATCGTAATCAGATCCTGTATCTAACTCACTCCAATCAGATTGATATTCAAAGGCCAGTTGCTCATTCTCAGATTGACGTTCAACAACTTGTGTATGCTCATTTTTAGATTGATGTTCTACGACATCCTGTTGCGTACGTTTATAACCTTTACGACAAACTATTAATTAATAAAAAAAAAAAAAAAAAAGGACATAAAGTTATTATCTAATTATATTCAGGAATATATATCGATATGAGGCTTATAATACTTACAATTTTGTCTTAAAGGTATTTTAGTAACTTTTCCTTTTTGAGGTATTGGTTTCAAATAATTTTTTCGTTGAGAAATCCTTTTATCATACATGGTGATTCTTTCAAGTTTTTTCTTTTTTGAGTTAAATAAAAAAAAACGTCTTTTCAACGATACCCTATTGTATTTATAGTGTATGATGAATTTATTAGTCTAAGTTAACGAAAATCACTTTTTATATCAATAAGTTAACAATATTTTACAGTGGAGAGATTTTGTTTGACGTAATAATTATTCTAATAGGAGATGGATTATGGTGAGATGTTTTGACGATAGTTTTATTGGTTTTGGGGATTTGGGGTTTTTATTTGATAGAACGTCATATGTTAATATATAGTATATACTGTAATTTAAATGCAATTAATTGTAATTTGGGGTTCTAAAAAATGCGCCGCAGTACCTATCAATGAGTCATTGCATATGACATCAATATAGTCATTATCGCTATATTAGTCATTATCGTCACATCAAGCACTGAGTTATTGGAGAATTAGAGTTTGAAAGAAATATCCTATTTGATAAAAGTAGTGTTCACACAGGCCGGGTCGGGTCGGTCACGGGTCAGGCCCGCATGGGCCATGGGACGACCCGGCCTGGCCCACGGGCAATTGATCTACATGACCCGCGGGTCTAATGACGTAATAATTTTACCAAATAGCGATAGCGATAACGATAAAAGCAAAAAATCTTTTCTTTTAACAAAATTTAATCTTTATACTGAAATGGAACTCATTTAATAATAGGTGCACCTAATATTGTAAGAATATTTGGAGCTTGTCTTAATAACAGATAAGTGATTCCGTGTAAAGCCTTAAAAAGTATATTTAATCGTTAAACTATTATAGCATTATTTATTTTAAACCTATTCTAAATTTAAGTTCTAAAATACGCCTTCTGGCGTCCTTTTTTAAAAGGTGTTAAAAAAAAGAACGATTTTAATACTTAACGGAGGTGAAATTCACTAGGTATGCTATTTTTCAAAAGTGGCATTAATACTTAATGCTTAAAGTACAAATAAAAAGTTTAACGCCCTAAAAAATTCAAATCTATAACTTTTACTTTAATTCTAACCATAATCTAAAGTCTAATTTTAACTTAGATAAAAAAATTCTGAGACATAATCAAAAAAAAAATATATCACCTTTGGCGATTTCTAAATTCAAAAAAAAAAAAAAACCTTTGGCGATTTCTAAAAAAAAAAAATTTAAACTCTTATTTCTTTCTCGAGTCAATTTTTTAAACATAAGCTAGCACGTGCTGTCGAAGGTTTAAGCCGATTTCTTCTTTTGCTAAAAGCATTACTAGCAACGCTAAAAGCTTGTTCACAGCTTACGCTAGTGGCTTGTAATACCAAGTAATCTTTTGCCATTAAGCTTAATACAGGAAATTCATTAGCATGACAAGACCACCATATCAATGGTTCGATCCCAAGATCTTCAGCTAATATCAAATAGCAATCTAATTCATTGTTATATGAACTAAGTAAATGGTTATAATTGCAATTGTTAAGACGAGCAAAATACTCATGTAGATTTTGGGGCATTTCAGGTGATGTTAAAAAAGTAGTAGGAGTAGGAGCAGTACTATGATTAAGTTGAAGATAAGTATGAAAAACATTTTTAATTATACTGATGGCAGTAATTTGTTTTTCATCTTCAAAATCTGACAATTTATATCTTGGATCTAGAATAGTTGAGATGATACACTGATCATCCATTATTTCTCAATATAATTCAATTTTTTAAAAAATTGATGAAGCCATTTCGCATTCTTTAAATTCGGATTTGCCAATATAAATATCAAGGTGTCTTTGGATTGCCAAAAATACTCTACGCACTAAACCCATCGTAGGATATGAAGAGGCAGAGAGAAGTTTTGTTGCTTTTTCTATTGGTTCAAGTAAAATTAGTGTATCATTAATATGATCTAAATCCTCTAAATTTGGAAAAATTTCAGCTAACTCGCTATGGTTTATAATTAACATTCTTAAAACATTTTTGATTTTTTTAAACTTAGTAAGCATATAAAATATACTGTTCCATCTGATTTCGATGTCGATTTCTGGGGCTAAATAGGTAATATTTTTTAAAACATATAAAAAATCGAAGTTCATCACATAGTACTATTGAGTTTTTAATTTTTAACATTAAATTTTGCATTTTACTGACTGATGCACTGACTAACTCTAATCCTTGCTTTACGGCTAAGTTGATAATGTGAGCGGCGCAATGATAGTGGGCAAAGCTGTTATTATAAAATTCTTGAATTAGATGTCCACCTAATTCTCTACCTAAAGCGATCATTACAGATTCGTTATCTGTGGTCAGTCCAATAATTTTATTGTTAAAAGAGAATTCGTCAAGAAGATATATAAATTGATCTACAAGGTTTCGTGCTGTATAACACTTATTAAGTAGAATAATATCTAACAAAAAATGTTCAAATTTCTACTCAATATTTAAAAAATGAATCATTACTCCCATAAATGCTTCATTATTCATATTTGACCATAAGTCAAGAGTAAAAGCTATTTTACTTTGAATTTGGTTTAAATCATTTTTAATTTGTATTCGACGTAAGTCAAATTCAGACATAATCATATTCTTAATTTTTGATAGACTGGGAACCTTATATCGTGAATCTAATTTATGTATAAATTTTCTAAAATGTTCATTTGTTACTACTGAAAATGGTTGCTGATGATATACAATCCATATTAATAAAAAAAAATCATGATCTTTTTGATCTCTTTGGTTATGCAGATAGGATCGTTCAAATTGGAATTTTAATTTATAAAGTTTGCCTAGCCTAATACCATGCTTTCTTTCTAAATGTCTTTGTAATGTAGTAGTTGAAAACTTTTTTGTAAATTGTTCATTACACTTTAAGCAATATGGAACATTATTTTTTTTTAAAAAAAAATTTCACACAAGAGATAATGATGCAACACATGAATTTACTTGACTTGCAGAGTCATTAGGTGTAATACTGCTGGACAGTGATGGTAAATGACCTGGTCATTTGCCTATTTTTTAGATGACCTCAAATGACCTCAAAATGACCGGTTATTGTCGGTCATTCAAATCTCAGGTCATTTGAAAATGACTCGTGACCAAATGACTGTGGTCATTTAGAAATGACCACAGTCATTAGGGTCATTAGGTTATTTCGTATATAGAATTGACATCCTATTGGCCACGAAAACCCTGTGTAATGCTTCTCATGATTCGATCATTAATTTTTAACTCA
>CAJVPY010002388.1:0-16292 GCA_910591965.1 Dentiscutata erythropus | reverse complement strand
CTAAAATTTATTAAATTTAAATCAAAATTTATCTAAAATTTACTAAATTTAAGCTAAAATTTGCCAAATTTTTTATTGTCATCAGAAAAAAATTCGAGTTTTTAAAACTAAAATTTTACGGGTCCCTGCTACGGCTGTGGCGCGGATCACCTGATCCGGACTTTTGGGGTCGCCCTGGCGAACTCATGAATTAATAACAAATCAATGGGTTGATGAGTCAAACTGAAAAATTGTATTAGAGATTATTTAGTGATCGTCATTATTTCTTGTATTTTATCGAATTTCTAGATTTGATAATTCGAAGAAGTCTTATTAGTTGAGTTTTGTGAGATACTGAAACCTTCAATTGTATAACTGTGTTAAGAACTAGAGTTTGTTGGTGAAACTAATTTACGATGGTGCACCAGTTTTCACCAATCACCAATCAGCATTGGTAATACTGGTGATATGGTGAAACTGTTGATATTGGTGATACAGACGAACTTCACGTTCAGTTAATCAAATTTAGATTTTGTTGACAACGACAAAATAAGTTAGAATGTGCATATGTGGTGGTACAGTACCATTGTTGTGCGAATATGCCAAATTCTTAAAAAGGAAATACCAAACAGTAGTAGGTCAGAACGAACATAGAGAAATATTTGAAAATTTAATGTTTAAATCGACCTTCGCATATTAACTAAATATAATTAGAAGATCCAATTGCGGTCGACACTAAATAACTGATTTTTAATAATAATTATATAGTAATCAGAATGTGGTATGTTTTTATTTTAGTAGTTTGATTCCAAAATTGACCAATCATGATTGAGGATTATCAAAAAAAATCATCACACGACAAGCAAATTTCCACAAAAAGGTCTTTTTAACCAGCTTTATTAACTATGTTGAAAATTACATAATTCATGTATTTAATTATAAGTTTAAAAGGCGTTTTTTCACCATTCAAAGTTACCAACCCATCGTTCAATGACCAACCCATCATAAAACATCTAAGAATTTTAACAAACTGCAAAAGTGTTCTTTCTATAGCTAAGCGTTGGTGTTTTGTCGATTTTTATTCGTCTTTTATCTTGTCTAGATGCTAAAGAAGCTATTCTCTTAGATGCGATAAGTTCTTTGTTTGTTACTTTTTGCACGTAACTTAGAAGCAAACTTTCGTGAAACAGTTTATCAAAAAAAGTCAAATAAGCAAATATGTACGGCTTTAGCGTACAAATTTGTACGGTTTAAGGGATAGACGTTTTATCATTTTTACGAGATACAATAGGCACTAATAGAGATTCATATTAGAGATTTATATTGCTGCCAAATTTTTGCTCCAAAAGAGGGCAACAGGATATCAATAGTGAATATCATTACCAATAGAATATTACCTATTATTGATAATATTATTCTGATTGTTGATTATCGATACCTTGTTGACCTTTTGATGACAGCAATAAGGAAGTCTATTGGTGTCTATTGCATCTATATTGAACTTAATTTTACCTGTGTACCTAAAAATAGTATTCATAACCATGTACGGACGCAGTACTGTGCGTATGGCCTTATTTTTAATAGCGAAGCTCTAAAAAAGAATAACCGTACGTATGTAGAAATTTTTTACTTAAAAATATAAATATCGGTCTAGTAAGAATTTGATAAAAAAAAGCGAATAAATTGTCAATAAGCATAGTATAAAGGTATCTACTCAGAAAAATCCCAAATTATTCTAATGCGACTAAAAATTTGTTACAGATAAAATTTTTAGATTGCAACAAAGCTTTATTAAAATTTGCAATATATAGATAGCCTCTTGTTTTTTAACGAAACTTTGAATAATTTATTCGTAAAATTTTAATACCTAATCTTTAAATTTTTTTTTATCTTAATATTAAAACCAGAAACTTACCCTACAAACTTAATTAGCAGCTTAAAATAAGGTTTTATAATAAAGATTTTCTTGAACTTAAGAGAAAAAAAATTAGTCTTAAGTTTATATTAAAATTAAAAATAGTTCACCCTACATTTATCGCAATTCATGGATTTGCCAACTGCTTGGAATCTCGATGATAAATCTACTTTGTTGAGCGTAGATTCAAGTGGACTTAGAGTGAATTATGAAGGTGAGTAGAGTTTGGTAACGCGTAAATCCATTGCACGAGTTCGTGAAAAGTATGTATGCGTTGCGTGAATGACGTGATCTATTATTAGCCAAGCGAGTAAAACGTTAGTGAAATTCGAGCAATACACGATATAACAGTCACATAAGTGACAGATAGACAAATTGAAATTTTCAAATTTATATCTGCTTTATGCTAATGCAAGTTGGCTAGCTTAAATTATCGAACAATTTACTCACAATCATGCGTATTTACTATCGCTATTAAGATTATTTATATAAGTTAACATGGCGAATAATTTTAACGTTTCTAATTAATACAATTTTCTTTTAATATATATAGGCTTGTGTAAAAGTGATGAAGATGTCGGTGCAATACGGGGAAATCATCCGATTTCCCCGCGATGCAAGTTATTTTATTTTGAAGTCGACATAATAAATGAAGGAGAAAATAAGTATGATGAAGTATATTTTGTCATAAATTAAATAAATTCAGTTAAATTTTGCTTATAATTTTTTATTTAATTCAAAAAGAGCTATTGGAATTGGATTTTGCGAAAAGATGGTTGATTTAAATAAAATGCCTGGTGATTAAACTTAATAATATTTTATTTGGCATGTTGAACGTATATTTATTTATATTTTTTTTATAGGATGGAGTGATGATTCCTGGGGTTACCATGGAGATGATGGCTACTTATATTGCAGCTCGTTAAGAGGCAATACTTATGGACCGACCTTTTCTACCGGCGATACCATTGGATGTTGTTTAAATTTTAAAAATAACACAGTATTATATACTAAAAATGGTATGAACCTAGGTAGATATTACAAAAACTTTTATAGAGTTGTTGTTTCATACTTGCATGTATCGTCACTTAACATTTAATAACATAAAATTTAAGGTATTGCATTCCGAAATTTAAAAGGCATCTTGTATCCTTGTGTCGGAATGGTGTCACAAGGTGGATATATAGAAGTAAATTTTGGTAGTAGAGAATTTAAATATGCAGGTAATGTTTAATAATTGTAAATATATGTTTCATTGATTTGTAATTTAATATCGCAATTCTTTATAAATAGAGACTACTAGTGATGATATAGATGATAATTTATTGAAAACAAAGTGGATCGAATTATTTAATATGTGCATTAATACAACGAGTGTACATACACTCGAAGATCTAGCAAATTCACTAAAAATCAATCAAGATACTGCTCTTAAATTTCGAGGAAAATTTAATTTTATTATGGGAAACTATGAAGATGCAATTATTGATCTAACAAAATTACTTGATATTGATCCAGACAACAAATTTGGTCTAAGATATCGAGGAGAAGTCTATTATCTAATAGGAAAATATAGAGAATCATTCATGGATGTGAATAAATTACTGAAAATTGAGACAAATGATGAATGGGCATCAAAACTTTTTGCAAAAATTAGTGAAAAGTAAATATAAAGTTATTCTGATTTCAAAAATATTAATATTCTCTAATTAATTATATATATTGAATTGATAGGGAGTAAGAATAATATTTTATTTTTTGAATTATATTTATACAACATAAACTAAATAGGTTTTGATTATGATAATTATTTTTAATTTTGGTAAGCGCTAAACATTTATCTAAAATTTGCTAAATTGATGTTTTTTAACAAATTATACTCTAATCAACTATATATCTGTTAAATAACCAGATTGTAAGTGTAAAATCTATTATATGCATCTTTGAATATGCATTTAAGAACTTTTCTTAATCATATACAATCGTTAAATTACTAGCTTATAAATATAAAGTCCATATGTTGATGAAGTTTATGAATTAGGGTGGTTTTATCTTCACGGGGTTAACGTCGAAAAAGATGAATATAAAGCGTTCACTCATTTCAAAAAATCTGCAAATACGGGACATACTGAAGGAATTAATAGTCTTGGTTATTGTTATCAATATGGAATAGGAACTGAAAAGGATGAGAATCAGGCATTCAAATGTTATCAAAAATCAGCAGAAATGGATAATTCTAACGGAATGTATCAAGTTGGCTATTGTTATTATTTAGGAATTGGAGTTGAAAAGAATAAACACAAAGCATTTGAATATTACCAAAAATCTGCAGAAATGAATAATCCTAATGGAATCTATAAAACTGCTATTTGTTACTATTACGGAATTGGCGTGGAAGAGACACATGATAAATTTTGGGAATGGATTGCGAAGTAAGTTAAATGTTATTTTTATTATAATATTTTGCAATCTTTACTTAATTATTTTTTAATTATTAGGGAGTAAGTGTGAAAAACATTTATTAATTCACATATAAGCAATTTAAGACCATAAAATATTTATTGAAAATTATATTTAGCTCGTAAGTATAACGAACATTATAGTCACGCTATCGCAAGGATCACAAGCAATGTTAATTTTTCAATTAAAATTTACTGTGCGGATGCTGTACTTTTTCTGTGCGGCAAATAAAAAAAAACCCCCATGAGAAACTATTTGAATATGCGCACTACTTATAAAATTAATTTTTTTTTTTGTGGGCATCCGCACATCTATTCAAAAAAAAAAAAGTGCGCAGATTTTGTTTCTGTGTTGCGCACAGTCCGCACAGTGAAAATAATCACTGCAGATATGCATGATTATATGTGATATGAATATAAATCTGTTTAAGCGAAAATTTCATTCCTGCTTATACCCATGACACCCAATGTATAATTATTAATCAATTTTATTCGCAAAATGAGAACATATTATTAACTATTACGTACAAATCAATTCATTCACATGATATAGCTAGTGAGTATAAAGAACATTGATAATTTTTAGAATATAAAACAGCAAAATAACTGCACAAAACCAATTATTTACCATTACATACAAATCATTTCATTCAGCATGTGAGTATAACAACATTTAATGGTTTCTAGAACAAGAACATAAATACTTATTTTCATTCGCATTAATAATGAACATAAATACTTATTTACCATTACGTACAAATCATTTCATTCGAATTAATTTAGTCAGTGAGTATAAAGAACATTTAATAATTTCTAGAAAATAAAAACAGCAAGAAAAGTTCACAAACAAGAACATAAATACTTATTTTCATTCGCATTAATCATTTAATTCAGCCCGTGAGTATAAAGAATATTTAATAATTTCTAGAATAATACCAATAAAACTAGTTCACAAAACAAAGACATAAATACTGATTTACTGTATACAAATCATTTCATTCGCATTAATTTAGTTAGTGAGTATAAAGAACATTTAATAATCTCTAGAAGCAAAAAGCAAAACAAGTTCACAAAGAAAGAACATATACTCATTTACATTTACGTACAAATAATTTCATTTGAATTAATTTAGTACGTGAGTATAAGGAACATTTAATTATTTCTAGAAATAATAACAGAAAAACAATTTCACAAACAAGAACATATATACTTATTTACCATTACGTACAAATTATTTCATTCTTATTAATTTAGTCGGTGAGTATAAAGAACATTTAATAATTTCTTAAATAAAACTAGTAAAAAAAAAGTTCACAAAATAAGAACATAAATACTTATTTACCATTACGTGCATATCATTTCATCAGTGCGTGAGTATAGAGAACGTTTAATAATTTCTAAAATAAACCAGCAAAAAGTTCACTAAATAAGAAATAAATCATTTCATTCGCATTTAATCATTTCATTCAGTGAGTGAGTATAAAAGATATTAATAATTTCATGAAATAAAAGCAGCAAAAACAAGAACATAAATACTTATTTACCATTACATACAAATTATTTCGTTCGCATTAATTTAGTGGGTGAGTACAAAGAGCATTCAGTAATATTTGAAATAAAAACAACAAAACAAGTTCACAAAACAAGAACATAAATGCTTATTTGCCATTGCATACAAATAATTTCATTCGCATAAACTTAGCATGTAAGTATAAAGAACATTTAATAATTTCTAGAATATAACAGCAAAACAAAAAAGAACATAAATGTATATTTACCATTCATTTTATCCGCATTAATCGTTTCCTTCAGCATGTGAGTATAAAGAACATTTATTAACAAAACCCCAGCAAAACAGGTTCACAAAACAAGAACAAAATAGTTACGTATTTACCATCATGTACAAATAATTTCATTCGCATTAATTTAGGTTGTGAGTATAAAGAACATTTAATAATCTCTAGAAGCAAAAGCAGCAAAACAAGTTCACAAAACAAGAACATAAGCTCATTTACATTTACGTACGAATAACTTCATTCGCATTAATTTAGTCAGTGAGTATAAAAAACATTTATTAAATTTTAGAAATAAAAATAGCAAAACAAGTTCACAGAAATACTTATTTACCATTACGTACAAATTATTTCATTCAGCACGTGAGTATAAAGAGCATTTAATAATTTCTAGAAATAAATATAGTAAAACAAGTTCATAAAGCAAGAATATAAATACTTATTTATTATAACGTACAAATCATTTCGTTCGCATTAATAATTTCATTTAGCGCGTGAGTACAAAGAACATTTAATGAATTTAATCACAAAAACAGAAACTAATAATTATTTATTATTACGTACAAATCATTTTATTCTCATTAATCATTTCATTCAGCTTGTGAGTATAAAGAACAATTAATGATTTCTAGAAATAAAAACAACAAACCAAGTTTACAAAGCAAGAACATAAATACTTATTTACCATTATGTACAAATCATTTCTTATTAATATAGTGGGTGAGTATAAAAAATATTTATTAGTTTTTAGAAATAACAGCATAAAAAGTTCACATAACTGACAAGTACTTATTTACTATTACATACAAATCATTTATTCGCATTAAAAATTTCATTTAGGATGTGAGTATAAGGAACGTCTAAAAATAAAAACAGTAAAACAAAACAAAAACATAAATACTTATTTATCATTATGTACAAATAATTTCATTCGCAATAATTTAGTAAGTGAGTATAAAAAATATTTAATAATTTCTAGAAATAAAAACAGAAAAACAAGTTCACAAGACAAATCATTTCACTCGCATTAATTTAGTCGGTGAGTATAAAGAACATTTAGTAATTTCTAGAAATAAAACCAATAGAACAAGTTTACAAAAAATTATTTAAAATTATTTCATTCTCATTAATTTAGTCGGTGAGTATAATGAACATTTAATAATTTCTAGAAAATAAAAACAGTAAAAAAAAAATCACAAAACAATATAAATTTTTATATGTAAATAATTTCATTCGCATTAATAATTCATTCAGTCCGTGAGTATAAATAATATTTGCTAGCAATTAAACCAGAAAACAAATTCATAAAACAAGAAAAAAAAATCCATTTACCATTACATATAAATCATTCCATTCGTATATGTAAATCATTTTATTCAGTGAGTGAGTATAAAGGACATTAAATAAATTTAATACAATAAAAATAGTAAAACAAGTTCACAAAACAAGAACATAAATACTTATTTACTTACATTAATCATTTCATTTAGTGAGTGAGTATAAAGAACATTTTAATAATTTCTAAAATAAAAACAGCAAAAAAAATTCACAAAACAAAAACACTAATACTTATTTACAAATACGCACAAATTATTCAAATTCTTATAAATCATTTCATTCAGTGAGTGAGTATGAAGAACATTTAAAAAATAAAAACAGCAAATTTACAAAACAAGAGTATAAATACTTATTTACCATTACGTACAAATTATTCCATTCATTATCATTTCATTTAGTGAGTGAGTATAAAGAACATTTAATATTTTATTGAAATAAAACATCGGAACAAAGTTCACAAAACAAGAATATAAATAATTATTTCCGTCAGCCCGTGAGTATAAGAATAATTAATAATTGCTAGAAATAAAAAAACAAAAGTTCAAAAAAAAGAACAAAAGTGCTTATTTGCCATTTCGTATAAATCATTTCATTCAGTGAGTGAGTATAAGGAGTATTTAATAATTTTACGAAATAAAAACAACAAAATAATTTTGCAAAACAAGAACATAAAAATATTTATTTAACATTACGTACAAATCATTTTATTCGCATTATTTAGTCTGTGAGTATAAAGAAATTTAATAATTTCTGAAATAAAAACAGCAAAAAGTTCACAAAACAAAAACATAAATACCACTACATATAAATTATTTCATTCGTATAAATCATTTCATTCAGAGAGTGAGTATAAAAAACATTTGATAATTTCTGGAAATAAAATAGCAAAACAAGTTCAGAACATGAATGCTTATTTATTTTGCGACTAAATCATTTTATTCGCATTAATCATTTAATTTAGCCTGTGAGTATAAAAAACATTTAATAATTTCTAGAAATAAAACAAAAAAACAAGTTCACAAAACAAAACATAGAAACTTATATATCATAATGTACAAATCGGTTTATTCTCTTTTAGTTTGTGAGTATGAAGAACATTTAATAAATAAAAGCAGTAAAACAAGTTTACAGATCAAGAACAAAATATTTATTTGCCATTAAATACAAATCAATTTATTCGCATTAAATTTAGTCGGTGAGTATAAAGGACATTTAATAACTTCTAGAAATAAAAACAGCAAAACATGTTCACGAATATAAATATTTATTTACTATTACGTACAAATCATTTCATTCACATTAATTTAGTATGTGAGTATAAAAATATTTAATAATTTTACAACCATAAAAAAAGTTCACAAAACAAGAATATAAATACTTATTTGCAATGCGTACAAATCATTTCAATCAGGTTGTGAGTATAAGGACATTTTAAAAATATCTAGAGATAAAAGCAGCAAAATAAGTTCACAAAAAATAAATATAAATATTTATTTATAAATCGTTTCATTCAGCCCGTGAGTATAAAGGACATTTAATAATTTCTATAAATAAAACCAAGTTCACGTAACAAGAACGTAAATACTTATTTGCCATTACGTACAAATCATTTCATTCGCATTAATTTAGTAAGTGAGTATAAAGAAGATTCAACGAAATAAAAACAGAAAAACATGTTCACTAATATAAATATTTATTTACTATTGCATCAAATCATTTCATTCGAATTAATTTAGTCGGTGAGTATAAAGAACATTTAATAATTTCAGAAATAAAACCAGCAAAACATGCTCACGAATATAAATATTTATTTACTATTACGTAAAATCATTTCATTCGCATTAATTTAGTCAGTGAGTATAAAGAATATTTAATAATTTCTAGAATAATAACAGCAAACAAATTCATAAACAAGAATATAAATACTTATTTAACATTACAAATCATTTCATTCGCATTAATCTTCATTCAGAGTGTGAGTATAAAGAACATTTAGTGGATAGAAATAAAAACAGAAAACGAAGTTCACAATTCATGAATGTAAATACTTATTTGCCATTACACACAACTCATTATATTTACATAAAATTTAGTCGGTAAGTACAGAAATTATTTACATTCACATTCGATATAAAGTTTAAAACTGCAGATGCAAAATAAACCATTATTTATTATAAAGATATTCTCCATATGGAAAATGTGCATATTGTAATGAAGATAACACGAATATAGGATGGTGTCTATCATGCGATCCTGACATATCAACAAGGTGGACAAGTAGAAATAAGGATATTGACGATTGCATGAAGGAATACCAACTTAGGGCATTTTCATATAAAGATTCGATTGAATGGATTCCATTTGATAGGTTATCTGATGTTAAAGAGGTTGGTAAAGGAGGATTTGGCTCTGTATATTCAGCATACTGGCTGGATGGCATACGAAAAATTGATCGTGATGATAAAAATTATGTAAAAACGCGTGAACCATCCAGCATCGTTGCACTCAAGACGTTGACCAGTTCTAAGGAAAACAATTTTGATTTTTTAAGAGAAGTAAGTTAATTTGTTGCTTTTATAATTATTAAAGTTTATTGAACTAATTCATTGTTTATGCCTTAAGTTTAAAACTCTTATGACGTGCAGATTAAACTATGGTAAGCTTGCAATGTATGGAATAACTCAAAATCCAGAAACAAAAGAATACTTTATGGTATTTAAGTATGCTAATAGTGGAAGTCTTAATAAATATTTAAGAGAAAATTTTAATAAACTAACATGGAAGACTAAATTGCAAATGCTTAAAGATGTCGCAGAAGAGTTAGATACAATTCACGACGATGCAGAATACGTTCATGCAGATTTTCATAGCGGTAACATTTTGCTAGACCAACCCACTAATGAATATATACAAACCTATATCGCAGATCTAGGATTATCTAGAAGCGAATGTGAAAATGTTGCAGATGGCGAAATTTATGGTGTCTTGCCCTATGTGGCTCCCGAAGTTTTATCAGGCGAGCAGATGTTTACACTATCATCAGATATTTATGGATTTGGTATTATTATGACAGAAATGTCAACTGGGACAAGGCCATTTGATGGTTATGAATTCAATACAAAACTTGTAGTAAAGATTTTCAATGGCTTACGACCAGTGTTTGCTCATGGAACTCCTGATTGTTATGTTGAGTTGGCAAATCAATGCATGAATTCAGATCCACAAAAACGGCCTAGTGCAATGGAAATTAATCAAAAAATTAGTGGTTGGCTTGAAGATTTGGCTTCAGATGATGAAAATGAAACCAAAAAGCAGTTCTTAAATGCTGATGAAATTATTAAAGCATCATCAATACTTCCTCAAAATCATTCTGATCATATGTACACTAGCAAAATTATTAACACACAAAAAATAGCAAAAGCAATTAAAGGTATGATTTAAAAAATTATTTCAAAATAAATAATATATTATAATAATTAAAATATGTTTTATAATTTTAAAAATAAGAATTGTCTTAAACAAGCAAGCCTATTGAATTCGATGATATTTTCTATTGCGAAGCATTATAACCATTCATTTATCAATATAACTCGTATTATTTGATTTTTATATTTAGATTTTTAAATTATATAAATTCATCAAGTGTAATTGAAGATATTATTTAAAATCAAGAATTAACTAAATTATTTTATTTTATTAAATATATTTTGTTAGAATTTTATATTATGAGTATATATTAAAGTTTGGATATACATAAAAATAAATTTACCAAATAATGCTCGGCAAATCAAGCAAAACTTGATGGTCATATACTTGATCGAATCGGATATCAAACAATCATGGATCAAATTATTATATTCTTACGTACATGCAGTTATATCTGATTTGATATCTGAACTTAATCAAATATTTGACTATCAAGTTTTTGCTTGATTGTGCCGAGCATTAATACTAAACCATACCACTGGTTCTAATACTAGTTAACTCTTTCCAATCTTTCCTGATAATATAACTTTAATTTTTTAATTATTACCTTTTAGAAATATGATTGAGTAGGTATCTGCTTGCTCATTGGTTTTGATCTGGTTTTTACTCACAATTTACCATATTTCTTTTGCCTATAACAAAAAAACTTTATACTGTATTATTGTATATTTATTGACTTTGTTCTATTTTTTTTAGGATTTTACTAAAACGCACTATGGTGTTTTTACACCATAGGTCCCGTTTATTTTATTAAAAGAAATTATACATAGGTGCTAAAACTAGTGATATGGACCGACCCCGGCCCATCGGCCAGGCGGGCTGAGGGTCGACCCGTACCTTTATGGGCCGGGGCCGATTAAGGTATACAGTATATCGATTAGAGGTGTAACTTGATAATTTGCAACCCGCATATCCATTCAAATTTCATAGAGTTAGTACGATTTTGTACTGTACACGTTGTTTATCAACCGTACAATCCAAACCGTTCAAAATCTATTCAATTTGGTCAATTCAGTTTATCAATCTGTTGAATATGAAGGTTGATTCGATAATTACGAATTGCATCTTTTTTTTAAATTATGTCTACTCGTGACAAAGACGGACTGAAGCATCCAAAGTATGATAAATTTTCTAATGACAAAGTTGATGATACTCGTGCTGGTAGTAATGTCAGAAGATGGATTTAGTTGTACTTTGATCTGGTATACAATGATAATGTAAGATATGCGTTGAGACATTAAAAGGAAAAAGTGATATAAAATTATTAAATTTTACTCTAATTTTTATCTTTAAATCAATATTTTTTTACATTTATCTCGTTAATTCATCAAGCATATCTTTAATTCTTTGAATTTGCTCATCTTGTTCAATGATATTTTATCACGACATCTACTACCAAATATATTATAAAGTTCACTAATTTCATATTCTTACTATATTTTCGACGAACTGTACTAGATATTTTGTATCATTCTTACTATATTTACGAAGAACTTCATCGATATCAATTTTTTTAGTACTATTAGTACTAAAATTATCAACATTAATTTCATCATTCTTATGAACAATATTAATATCACTAGTATTAGAGTTATCAATAATGAGAATATCAACAGTATCAACAGGTTTGGTTATCCCATTGAGTTCTAGCATGCTAATGAGCTTCCAGGTATGCATATGGTCATGATATTTTAAATGAGAAAATCGGGCAATTCTTCTATTATTTTATCCACTTCCAAGTATTGTTTTTTAATTTCATCTATGTCATCTGAACTTTCCATACTTTCATCCCAATCAGAAATTTTTTCCAAAAAATCCCAAGCGCTAGGTTGTTTTGTGGATCATTATCCATGCACTAAATAGCCAATTCCTTATAGCAGTTCAGGGTTTCGGACGCGAATCCCGGTCGCAATCCTAAACAAATCTTCACTGCAAGCTCATTATCAAATTCATGACCATCGAAAGGCCTTCAAACATTTGACATCTCTGTCATAATGACCCCGAAACCATAAATATCAGACGCTTCTGTGAACTTTTGACCCATCAAGATTTCAGGAGCGACATAAGGCACAACTCCGTATTTACCAGCTTCTGAATTATCTTTTTAGATAATCAGAAGTCTGAGATATAAGATTGCAGTCTTTTACTTGGGCCTTTATGTAGTAAAATATTACCGCTGTGAAAGTCCGTATGAATATATCCTACTTAATGAATAAATGATAAATCATCTGAAATATCTAGTAGTAGTTTTAATTTAAACCGCCATGTAAGATCTTGAAGATTTGTTTTTAAAAACTTGTAAAATTTCCATTATATGCGTACTGAAATACCACCAAGTATTCTTTTGTTTCCGTGTTGTGTTATTCCATAGATTTCAAGCTCATTAAACCTAATTTACATTTAAAAAGACTTTTAAATATTAATTACAAAGTGTACATTTCTCATAACATGAATTTCGTTTGTCAAACCAATAACGGCAATTGCTACTTTTTCCCACACCAATTCCGTAATAGTAACAAATGGCAGTTTTCCAAATTCCCATAGAATTACCCGACTCAGCAGACTTAGATAATATTTGAATGCTTTCCAATTATCGATCTCGACCTCAATTAGGTACCTTTTTTAAAATTAAAAATATGCTGGTTATTTACTCCCAAAAATTAATTTACCTGCTTAGAATTATTTTCCATGTATGAATATGAGCTGATATTATACCGATCAACAATTACTTTTACGTTCGCCCATATCTTGATCACTATAACGTCTGTCGCAAGTGCATTAGATTGGTCCTCTAATTACTATATAATAACAATAACCAACCTGCTACATTCCCTCATCATATCCCATCTCTGCAGATTTTTGGTAGCATTACGTTCGCCCTTTTCTACGTTAATTCCATATTCGTACCGCCAGCCAAGATGAAGCATTGCCTTAGAATCATCACATGCCAGTTTCTGGCACTCAGTAAAACTCGAGAGTGACTTTATTGGACGATTGTTCTGTCATATTTTTATAATCAATATTTAGGTTAAGGCAGTAAAAAATACAACTTGAAACCTCATCAAATATTCATGTTTAAATTAATTTCAATTGGCATCTTGACAAATAAAGCAAACTTGTGTGATGTTGCATCAACATATATGTTATAGATCATCCAATTAATCTATTGTCAATCCACCGAATCTGTACGTACGTAAAGTAAATTTATATATTTGTTACACTAATATACAATATGCGGACAGAAATGAAATAAGTTTAAGCCTACTTTTTTACAGTTAATACTAAGTCAATTAGTAAACTAATCAAAAAATGTACGTACGTAACTATAGTTGTAACTTTTGTATCACTTTGACTAAACATTTAATGTCCTCCACTATGCTCCGGACACCTATTTCATAAAATTTTGTTTCCTTTAAAAATAAAATGGACTCTGAACAACTTTATAATCTTGGCTATGATTATCAACATGGTAACGGTGTTGAGAAAGATGAAAAGAAAGCTTTTGAATATTATACGGAGGCAGCTGATTTAGGAAATTCAAATGCGATATTTGCTGTTGGTCATTGTTATAAATATGGAATTGGTGTAGAAATAAATTACCAGAAAGCATTTGAGTATTTTAAGAGATCGGCTGATTTGGTTGATGCTGAAGCTATGTGTCACGTTGGTGGTCATTACGAAAGTGGAACAGGAGTTGATCAAGATTATAATAAAGCATTTGAATACTATAAAAAAGCTGCTAATATGGGTAGTGAAATATCAATGTATAATATTGCTCGCCTTTATCGAAATGGTATGGGTACAAAAAGAGATATTCAGGAAGCGAATTATTGGTTTACAAAATATAGAAGTCATTTGAAAACTAATAAATCACCGGATTAGATCAATCCTGAACTTAAGAGTATATTAGACGATGAGAGATTTAAATTATCTTGGATTGATTATAATGAGTTTCGAAATATCACAAAATATGGAAAAGGAGGATTTTCAACTGTATATAAGGCAACTTGGTTTGATAGAGTTAATAATGTGTGATGGTCTGTTGCACTTAAAGTTATTCGTGATTCAAACGAAAATGTGCAAGAATTTGTCCAGGAATTGAAGAATTACTGTGAAATCGGATACAAGAATCCTTCATTCTTGAACTGTTCTGGAGTGTCAAAAAATGATCGTGGTGATTATATTATTGTGATGCAGATTGCAGCAAAAGGTTCGTTACTACAAAATCTTGTACAAGTAGCACAATTAGAATGGAAAGATAAATTGAATATTTTGTACGGTATAGCTTTGGATCTTGAGTCGATTCATTCGCAGGAACTTGTTCACAGAGATTTACACAGTGGAAATATTTTGCAAACTTATGCATTGCATGATGCATATATCACAGATCTTGGGCCTTCTAGAAAAGTAAAAGAAGGAAAAATTTGTGGAATTTTGCCGTATATAGCACCTGAGGTTTTGGTGGGTCAACCGTATACTCAAGCATCGGATATTTATAGTTTTGGAGTTATCGCGACAGAGATTTCAACTGGACAAAGGCCATTTGATGGAATCTCGTTTAATGATGAACTTGTATCAACAATTATTGGTGGATCAAGACCTAAATGCTTAGGACCAGATTGTTATGTTAAATTAGCTATGAAATGTATGGACAAAGATAACGCTAAACGACCTACTGCAAAAGAAATTATTGAAATAATTACTCATTGGTTAGATGAAATAGATCAGAAAGATTATAATGAAGTAAAAAAACAATTTGTGGAAGCTAATAAAATTAAACCAGAACCTATTAAACAAATACATTCACAAGTTATCTATACCAGCAAGTTATATGATACGAATAAAATTTCAGAATATATTAGTACTGTAGAATTCTCAAAGTTACATTTAAATTAATTATATAATATAAAATTTTAAATTATATAAAATATATGTTTATGTAACATGCATTTATGAAGGCGCATCCATAGTAATATTTTCTTATTTATTAAAAATTTTTACAGTATCTTATTCCACTATATTATATAGATGAATATTAGTCTTAAAATGTATTTAATGCTAAATTAAATGATTGCTGGCAAAATTTAAAGAAATATAGAGTTTTAATTACGGATGCATGTGTTGTTTATATAGTCAGTATCTTATTCATAATACATTTATAATGAATATTTAATGTCACGCGAAAATACGATTAGTATCCTGACAAAAATTTCTAATTGGTCTACGCAAACTTATTCAACTTAGTTTAAGGGTAGGGTGTATGTAGATCAATTTTCATATGATCTACGTGGTATATTGAATTTTTACATAGTAAACAAAAAA
>CAJVPY010002387.1:0-16293 GCA_910591965.1 Dentiscutata erythropus | reverse complement strand
TGCCAGGTTGATAAAAATTATATACAAGAGCAACATCTGTATATCTCTACTGTAAGACTATGCCTTATCGTTATTTTTCTTTTCGACCCAACTCCGGAAATTTCTATAAACCTAATTTGTATCTCAAGCAAGTGCTGTCGCTGTCCGTAGACTCGTATCTCAAGCTACTTGCTGCTGTAATTAGGGATTCCTTTTTTGACTGGGACCCGTTCTAGCATTTGAACGTCGTATCCATTTTTGGACACGTGTTGCTATCTACCGGCCTATCCAGATTTGGAGGTAAACAATGTCGATCTTTTGGAGGGGGTAAGCCAAATCCCCACTTTTTGAAAAAAAATTTTGGAAGACCGATGGGGAGGTGAGTAATAGTAAAGTAGGAACCACTTGGCCAAGTAAAAGAGTATGAGACTTCTTTAAAACAGTTGTCTGCTGTTCTCCAGGTAAGTCAGGTGCATATATAACTTCATTATCGGAAATGAAAGACCTCTTCTATTAGAATTTTTTGCACAAGGGCACACCCTCCTGCCAGTTATCTTGTACAAGAACGCTTCTAACTTGTATGATAAATATATAGAGGAGTTTCCAAGCCAAAAGAAAAAGCAAGACAACCTGGTTGACCTCTATAAAAACCATTACTATGCATCTACTTCAGCTCCAACTCCAGCAAACTTCTATTTTTTTTGTTGGTAAGGTTGGTCCAAATGATCGTCAGAAAGAGTTGAGTCTATATATACAGTATTATAAATTTAAATAAAAATTTCAAAATTTAATATAATTTTTTTACAATTACTAATAAGTATATATTTTATTATTATTATATATATAGTATTAAAAAGTAATAGTTTTATATAGTATAATAACTAATCACAGTATATACAGCATTCTAATTAACAGAA
The DNA here is from genome assembly GCA_910591965.1 of Dentiscutata erythropus. Classification (NCBI taxonomy): domain Eukaryota; kingdom Fungi; phylum Glomeromycota; class Glomeromycetes; order Diversisporales; family Gigasporaceae; genus Dentiscutata; species Dentiscutata erythropus. The sequence goes on along the minus strand of CAJVPY010002387.1, from coordinate 15,397 downwards.
ATTTTTTAATTTAACGAATATATATATAAAAATATACACAAAACTAATGTATGTTGTATAATAAAAAATCATCATTTCAAAATATAGGCGTAAGTAATTTACATATCATCTAACCCCACGTTTGTTCCCCACAAAAATTTGTATCTTTTGAGAACTAGCCTTTACGTATAACTTTTACATCTTCAATTTTGTCTTAGCTGCGTAACTATATCAATATCTTAACCAATCAAATCCGAGAGACTATAAAATTTTTAATTTTGATATTGGAAAAATATCAATCAAATGCGCATAAATAATGCATGTGCTTATGACAATGTACCAAACGTTGGCTTAAAAAAAGAGATGCGCCAAAGATTAACGTTAAGCCGCATTTATTTACGCGAGGTTTTTTTTTCTTGACTCAAACAATATCTAATATTGGCTTATTTACTGTTTTGTTTACAATCATTGGATTGTTAGATGACGATCACGTTTATATCGGCATTTTTGTAATTTTTTTTTTTAAATTCTTTGTGGTCTTTTTTTTTGGTCCCTCCTCTTTAGAAGGTGCACCCCAACAACAAAGGGGATTGATTTTTTTTAACAATTGATGATTCTTATCGAACAAGTTTTTTTTTTTTTTTTTAAAAAAAAAAAAAAAAAAATAGATAGACGTATATCGATATGTATATTGTATTTTATATATAGCTTTTCATTTTACCTGTTTCTCCTACATACGTATTTGGTGATATATGTCAATACGTATCATCATTGTCTTTATCGTTTAATACTAATAACGGTATGTCAAATATATCAATTTTAATGATGATTTAGGAATTCTCATTAACTTTAATAATAACACAAGGCATCATTATAAGGCCAAATTCGTTTCAAATAACTAGTACGTACGAATAAAAAAACTGAAGTTGAATATTTATATTTTAAATACATAATACATATATCGATATATTACACACATATATATATATATCGATATAATTTTAAGCACAATGAATGGTCTTTTTTTATCTGCAAGATGATCAGAATAAACTTTAAGAAAATGGTTCTTCCGGATCCTTTAACGTTATTATTATTTTTTTTTTTTTGTAACAAAAAAAAACCATACTTGAATAAATGTGTTATAGCGTAAAAAAAAAATACAATATTTATGATTATTTAGTTAAATAATTTAACCTTTAAAAGTTAAGAGGAACTTTCGTTTACACTTGTACCTTCAAATATTTATCATATCACGATATTTGCGTAAAACTAAAAAAAAAAAAAAAAATCCCTGCAATTCTCTTTGAACGAACCTTAAAATAACCCCGGAAAAACTTGATTCTGCATGAAAATATTTTCATCACGATCACAGCGAATAAAAAATTATTTTTGTGGCGTGCGAAACATTTAACCGAAGATCCTTTTAAAAAAAGTTTTTCTATTTAAAATTATATAAAAAAGTTTTAATGGTCGGTTTATCTAAAAAAAAAAAAGAAGGTTCTAACGAATAAGCAAGTTTGTTATATAATGAAAGCAAAACATCTAATAAAAAGGATAGATTGGGTTGGGTAATTTTAAATTTCTAACGTAGTGTTTTTAACATGTCAGTAAACTTACGTACTATCGAATCAAAGTTCCATGCCAAAAAAACTTGTGTAAGTCGAATTCACTTTCTATTATAGAAGAATTACTGTACCTACTTGTTTAACTCTGTAATTACGAATGTTTAAATTTTGCATATATTTTTTATCAAGTGAAAATTATGACGATAAATAAAATTGATCATCTTATACAATTTTTTTAATAATTATATATTTAAATGGTGTAGAAAAAAAAAAAAAAAATACGAGTTTTAATGCGAAAATAAGTCTTTGTTACTATCGTTACTAAAAATCGTTTATTGGTTCTTTTTAGAAAAAAGGATTTTCTTTTCTTTTTTTCTTAAAAATTATTAGAACAAAAAGGTTGCTAATTCTTACAACTAGTACGAGCAAAGTGACACTAAAAAACAATCTTTAATATCATTACCCTAAAGATACATATACGTATAACATTGCAAGAATTCTCCCTAATGGAGAAGTAGGGGTTAATTTGCACTGCCTGCATTATCGCAGAGAATGTTTTGGTCAAACAATAATGGAGACTTTTGAGTCCAATGAAAAATTCCGCTATGAGCTTCGTTTTGTCGATAAAGTCTCACTCAATCTTCTTTCGAAGTCGAAAAATTCTTAATATAGACCAAGAGAATCCCGTACATCTCGTTTACGTTCCGAATGATTTTTTATATTGATATTGCTAATTTTTTAAGGTTTATAATTTTCTCGTGAGTTACCAAATTCAATGGTCGAACTAATTCGAAGAGCGATAATAATTTTTTCATCGCTTTTAATGTTTTATTTGAATCTCAATTTTAAAAAAATTTTTTTTTTTTTATTAAAATGGTTTATAAAAAAATATACAGTTTTTTTTTAAAAAAAAAAATGCCAAACACTTATTAACCAACCATATCTTAAGCTACCCCGGTCTAGTAAATCCCAGACCTACGTTAAGGGTTCTTTTTTTTTAAAGGAATCATGTGTTATAAAGACCCTATTGAGGCCATTCATGTTGTTTATTGCTATCCGGATCAGTCCGAATGGCGAAAAAAAAAAATATACAATACATGTTTTAATTAATAACGTAATATTTTCAGGTTATCTATTCGCGACAAGTTTACAACCAATTTAACTTTAAATCCGGGTTACACACTAGTTGAGTTAGTTGAATTGGTATTATTCCCGACAACGTTACCCGCATTATTATTAATATTAGTTATAACAGGTTGTGGATTTGTCATCGTAGGATTGGTTATATTGTTATTGTTATTTACGTTAGCACCACCACCATTGTTAACCGCACCGCCGACGTTGATTACACCGCCTGCGTTATCATCATCGTCGTCTTCCTCTTCAGCAAATCTTTCACGATCTGCAACAAACAGGCTACTTTTGCTGATAACACCGGTTTTAACATCTCTTATAAGATCGATAACCTGCCGTACAACTTTATTGGGATCAATACCTGGTTTAACATCTTCGACGTGAGATTTATACAGATTAGACACCTGTCATTAAATAAAATTTTATCAAATTTGTAAATAATAATAAATTTAAACAATATTATATAATAATTTAATAATTTAAATATTGTTGTTACCTTATAAATAGTGTTAATTTCGTAAGTTGCACGTAAGAAGAATTCAGGATCCTCATCAACCTCCTTGAATATCATTTGATACTCAGGATGATCCTTGATCCTATTAAATTATAGGGATATTTCAAAATCAGCAATTATAACTTATTACAATGAATAATAAATCAATAAATAAATCAATATATAAAATAAATATATAAAATAAATAAAACCTCCGATCATCTATTACCTTGACGTGATGTCTTCCTTACGTTTTTCCCTTTCCATTTGTTTGACCTTTTCTTTAATATAAGGCTCAAGTTGACTTAATGGAGCCTGACCTTCATCATATACCCAAGATTGAGCTAATTGATTTAGCGAAAACCATCCATTTGAAGCAATCCATCTAACTCTTGTTGCAAATGACACACCATCCATTGGACGTTTTACCATTGCTTTGTTCCAAAAGCTAGGACTTAATCGTGCTTCTTTAGCAGCATTATCAGCAGCTTCTAATCGACTTATACGAGTTAATTCACATTCATAAATTTTTCGAATTGTAAAATCAATATCTGGTCTTTCCATAATATTGTTATGAACTTCATAATAATAACAATTTGTCGTAAATGCAGCCCATGAACAAGGTCGACGTGGTGGGTCATAGAAGTCAGATACAATTCCGAGGCATCGTTTATACCAATCACGTGCTTCTGATGTGATTAGTTCTGCAGAAAAAGTGGGAACTTCGCTTATAAGTCTTCGCATGAATTTTTCAGCACGACAAATATACATGACTGCGGCTTTTTTTGGGACAGAAACATCTAAAAATAATAATAATAATTAATTAAGACAAATAAGATAAAAAGATCGAATTATTATAAAATAAAAGTATGACTTACTTCTGGCAGCATAATAATATTCCTCCTTGGCTTCTGGACACAACAATAAATCAGGACCTCGATAATTAATTTCTTGACACTTTCTCAACTGAGCATCCATCCAATCCCTACGTCTTAATATCGTATTTGCTCTAATGATATCTTTAGCAGCATCTGTATATTAAAAGAAAAAAAAACTCTACTTTATTTCTTCACTTGACAATTTTATTCTATAATTATATAATAATAATCGTATACATACACTCCAAACAACCACAATAACCATCTTCAGTTGGACAGAAACCGTTACAATTTTTTATAAAATCTTCATAATCACAATACATTGGTTTCAATTTTTCTGGTGGTTCTAACATATCATTATGTGAAGAAAGTCCCTAAAAAAATATATATTATTTAATAAATCATATCTGCTTATGTATAATTTTTTTTTAACAAATCATATGTATATAATTCTCTATATTCTAATATATATATATATATATATACCTTCATCCAAAATATTTCTCTATTTTTCATCCTTCGTTTTAAATTATTTTCATAAGTAGACCTCAATGTGGATATATATTTTGGTAAGTCGGTAAAGTACCAATCAATTTTTTCCTTTAATTTACGTTCTAATAGTTCACGCCTCCAATTTTCTTGAATTGTAACCAATGACATATCATTCTTTAGCCACACTTGTCGTTTACGAACACGAGCAAGATATAATTCACCACATTTTTCCGGTGGTGGTTTCTTTCCACGACGAGCCCACCATTCACGAGCATCACGTAAAAATCGGGGACGTTCAAGATGACAGCATAAGAAATCATCATTCGTAATTGAACTATACCATGTAGAGATAATAGACGTTTCGAAGATTCTTTCGCGAGTAAAATAAGCTAATATTTCACTACGCGTTATAGCAGCAGTTAACGGATAATCTTCTATCGGCATACCTCCTAAAACAAAATCATCATATACTCTTCGTGTTTTTAAATCTAAATCCATCCGTAGTTTATCAACAGCTATACCATCAGCCATTAATCGACTATTTAGATCCATTAATCTTGAAACACGTGGTACAACGACATTTCGTAATTCGGTCATTATCTCATCCAAATTTTTACGAAGAGATTTACTTTTAATTAAAGTGTCAGAACCAGTAACACCAATACTGCCAGATGAAGTATTACCATTGGCGTTATCTTGTTCCATAGAAATTCTAAGACGTTTACGAGCCAAACTGTTATTGGTCTTGTTTGAAATATACTATATTAATTTTAATAATAATAATAATGATGAGATTAGTTGACAATAAAAAAAAGAGAGAGTAACCATATAATTATAATATATATATATATTATAATATATTATATTTATAAAAAACGAAATTACCTCTTGTATTTCTAATTTGAGTTCTTTTGGAAACCACCATTCTTCCATAACATTTAAGTCAGGTTTCAATTTTAATTCTTCAAAACATTTAAGAATAGATTTTGTTCGTTCGGTGTAAGAATCATCTTGTTCTTTTTGTTTTCTCTTACGTTTTGCATTTTCTTTAGAAAATCTTTCCGATTGACGTTGTTCAACATCTCGATCCAAAGCAATTTGAGGATCAGAATATTTTTGCCGCCGAAGGTGGTCAAGCTGTGAACGAAGGTAAAAAGTACAGTGCATTCCAAGGTCATACACGTAGGTCTTCCAAGGCTTTTCAATTGAATAAGATTAAATTAAAAATATATATTAATTTATCATATATAAGTTAAATAATAATAATAATAATAATAATTATAATTATAATTATAATTATTACGTATGTTTATATAGTAATTATTATAAAGATTAAATACCCTGAGAACTTCGATTTCTTTTGGAGTTAAAGAGAATGCAAATAACGCACTCTTATTGATAAGTTGCCTTACGACGCAGAACTTACACAAACGCACCTCCCACACAGGAATAGGATCACCGGGTTCAGCGCAAATGGTGCATACCTGAGTCACGTAATATTTATATGACTCGACAAACTACAAAAGTTACAAAACAATTCATTAGCACGATTCGCGTTATAAAAAGATAAAAACCGCAAAATACAAGATATTTTATTTACCTGAATCTATTTGAAGAACGTGAGAAGTGTGAGAATGTTAAGAATGTGAAGATATGGAGAGTGTGAACAAGATATAAAACAGATAAAACAAGATAACACAGATAAACCAAGATAACGCAGATAAAACAAGATATAACAATAACACAAACCTTCCAGTCAGATACTTTATATTCTCTGAATTCTTTTTTTGCAAGAGTTTTTTGAATTTTTGGTAAAACTGGAGCATGGATCGCACGTTCTTGTTCGTCATTTTCTATCATCGAAGAAGCATCCACTGGGCAATACATTGCCAATAACTTATAATACAAGAATCTATATGGACTGTGTTGCCCTCTTATGATGCGATAGAATGACTTTGATACCCTTTCCATGGCCGCGAGAGAAGGACCTAACAAAGCAAAGTGCAAGTACAATTAAAATAATTGAAACTTGAACGCGTTTTTTTTCCAATGAATCTTAAAAGTAACATACCATCTTTTAATATTATTAAACAGAATTGACGAAATGGAGAGTTGTGTAACGACGTGTGAAATGGAGTAAGAGAATTCAAGAGAATGTGAAAAAGAGAATATAAGAGTATGAAAGAGAATATAAGAGAATGTAAGTCGAAAAGATAAATAACGCGGTAGAATTTAGACGATTAACTTTAAAAAATACTTTACCGAGGAATTCTAGTGTATATATTAGTAAATCCAAAGGGATGTTGGTAAGATTGACAGTAGTGCCAATTTGTGAAAAGTTTATATAACGAAATATTTTTCTTCTTTTAGGCATGACAGTTGAAGCAGATTTACAGGTAGGTAATTTAGTAAGACGTTTTGGAAGTCGTATTAAAGCACCACGTTCTTCAATCTCTTTACGTTCAACTTCTTCACGTCGTCTTCTCTCGTCTCTGTTCCTTATTCTAAGAGAACGACGTAAAGCTGGAGGACGATCTTTATGATCCTTTGTGATTTCCATGCCTGGTGGGAGAAAGCCTTTTTCGTTCTGATTTTATTTATTTATTTTATTTAACCTTTCTTTTTTTTTTTGTTGTTGTTGTTGTTGTTAAGGATTTTTATGAACGGGTAAACGGGAAAGTACTGGGGAACCTAGATAATAATGTTTCTTTATATAAATACAGTCTGTGTATATATTGTTTATAGCAAGAAAAGTAGAAGAGGTAGATGCGGAAGAAAAAAAAAAAAAGATAAAGTAGAAATATATAAATGTTAGTATGAGCACACGACTTTATATATAATTTATCAGAGTAAATATCACAAGTGAATAATATCAAGAGGACTTTAGATAATTTATGACGGCATATTATTGATAATAACAAACAATACTATAATAAAAAAAAAAAAAAAAAAGATAGAAAAAAGAAAAAGAAGCAAATAGCGAAAGTAAAAAGGGGGAAAAGGGGAAAAGGAGAAGAAAAGGGTAAAGAAAAAAAAAGGGAGGGTTTTAGCTAAAGAAGACACTATATACCTTAGTCTTATGTTACTGTTGTGCGTGTTGATTTTTTTTTTTTTTTTGTGTTGTGTTGTGTGTGTGGAAAAGAAAACGAAAAAAAAAATCGAATGCAAGTACAAAAAAAAAAGCCCAAGCAGGAGATTATGGGTTGCACACTGCATGAGCATAGTGAAAGTAGGCATTAGGCTCAAATTAGAAGAGGTCCAACAGTCCAAGTGAAGGGGTGATGACCAAAAAATTTATCATAGATCATAGACCGTAATCAAGAAAGAAATATATAGGATAATAAAGTGAAAAAAAAAAGCAAGTAAATATATACAGGTGGGTTAATGTTTTACATGGATGATCCGAAAAAAAACATAAGGCCGTACAATGTTTATCACCAGGTTTTTTTGGATTTTTTAATGAATATAAGATTTTCATTGTACTTTGATACATATATAAAGTATATAAAGGTATCGGTAAGACTTTTCTTATATACAGATATAAGAACAATTAAAAAAAAATTTATTTTCAAACAGAAATAAAAAACAATCAATCCCTTCTAAATGAACCCTTCTAAATAAACCCTTCTAAATAATCTAAATGAAACTAAATGATTAAAATAATAATAATTCTATAATTCTGTAACAAGACACATGATAAATACGGTATTAATTAACACAACTGAAAAAAAAACCTATTTCTGTACTAAATTTAAAATTATAATAAGTTACTTGTTTTAAAAGAAATAAACGAAAGAATAATTAAATGATTACAGGATATCAGGATAATAGAATTAAAAGGTGAATCAATAAGTTTCATTTCCGTGGTCAGTAAATACTATTAAAAGAATATTTCGGAGCCGAAAACGAAAATTGGTATTAATTTTATTATTTAGTGTGTTTATTTATTATTATATTAATAATAATAATAATAATAATATAATAATAATAATAATTACTGTATTAATTAGTATATTAATTAGTATATTTAATTAGTTTATTTAATTAGTTTATTATTATTAGGTAGTATTTCTCTTTCACGATCTACGACACTATTTTCCGCGATTATCCCAAACCTGAATCGCCTTAAAATTCTTTTGAAAATGGTTAGTACTTAGAAACTTAATAATACATAATAAATGCTTATAACATACGATGATCTTGAGAATTGATTGGCTAGGAAATAAATTAAAATTTCCTAAAAGATAAACACCTCATCGTTAAGAAAGAATGATTCAGTAAATATTAGGGACTTTCGCCTTGAAAAAATAACCTTACATACTTGACATAGTAAATCATATGATTAAACCTTGATTTTTAAGGCAAAAATTCATAATCGAATATATATACGTATATAAATAAAAAATAAATTAAAGTATAACCTAGCAGGTACATACGTATGTACGTACGTAAGTATAAATAATATAAACTGAACGCATTACGATTAACGTTAACACATATACATTAACTGTTAATGTTAAAACATTCACGTATTATATATATTATTATATATTATATACTATATTATCGACTTTATAATGTTATTATATATAATGTTAATATATAACGCACAGACTAAAAATGACTCATTTGACCGGATCAAATAATGATAATCTTCATGTTATAAACGAGTTAAATCCTTGATTTTATAAAAGAAGGGGGGTTTATTTTATTTTTTTTGAAATACGTAAGATTCAAGTTTATAAAAAATCGAGGATTAAACTTGCGACAAAGATTAACTTTTGCCGAGGATTAACTTGTAGTGGGAATTTATTGAAAGTCAAGTTTATAAACAAGCCTATTAATTTAAAAAGCGCATTGATAGAACACCCGGTTCAATCACTCAATGCGAAGTGACTTCTCTTAAAACGGTTGGTCGGCTTGGTATTTTCAATTATTAAATGCCATGCACTATAAATAGTATAAATAGTATAAATAGTTAAATAGTTAAAATATATAGTATAAAATATTATAATTAATATAAATAGTTAAAATGTACAAAATTATTATAAAGTAATCATACGTATAATTATGTTCATTGTTACTTCCCAAATATATTCTGTTATATATTTTTTAATTTATACCTAGTTAATACTCAATATACCCAATTAAAATAATTACATAATTTAAAATATATACTGTAATTATTTGTAATAATAATCACTGTAATAATTTACTGTAATAATTTACTATAATAATTTAATTACTGTAATAATTACTGTAATTATTGGATAACTAAGCAATATATTGCAATTTCTGAATTTACTGTAATTTAAATACTATAAATAATATAATAATATAATAATACAATAGTATATATAATAATATAATAGTATATATAATAATATAATGATTAAATATGCTGTATACAAGTTACTAGTTATTGATCTGATCGAATTTTAAACAATTTTCTAACTAAAGAATAATTGTTATTCTTTTTACGAATATAATGTAATTATTGTTCATTTTTCCAGCAAGCTTTGATAGATGCGTAAATCTCATGGCATTTATCCAAATTCATAATTATAAGTGTACTCCAAGTAAAAAAATTACCTTAATGAGATGCTACCTAAGCATAATGATTCATTCTTGGTTGATGACCAATGACGTTCACCTTAAGAAGATTTAAAGTATTTATGTTGTTTAATAATATAAAGGTAATAGAATAGATTTTTTTTTATATATTTTTTATTTTAAAATAATAATCAAAAATGTAGTAAGTGTACTTATGTACGTACAGTACGTCGAGTTACTTATGTACGCATGTGCATGCGGAGTGACACAAAAAAAGTTCTCACCAGGGTTAAAATAAATAAGAATCCAGAAATGTATAAAAACTGGTTTTTAGACTTTTTTTTTTTTTTTTTTTTGTACTTACTTAACCGGATGTGGGGTCTTTTTCTTTAATAATCGCACAGCCTCCAAAGAACAAACGAGGGTCTGTTGTTTGTGTTTTTAACCCCACCCCCTCCCCAGATTATTTAAAAGATTTCACCGTAATAACCACATGGAATTCACATCTGGCTAATGTGTACTCCTATTAAATTCTAAGAAACAAAGAATTTTTGATCCTCAATGAATCGATCGACCACATTAAATGATATTAGATGATACGAAACAATTATAAAAAGTTCTAATTTATAATTCATTGAAACGAAACAGGCGGTGTACGCTTGGATGTTAATCGTGTCTATGAATTTATCTACTATTGGAAAAATCCACTGCTCTTCCATGTTCGATTACGTTTCTTCATGTAAGAAAAGGTGATCCAACGACCGGGTAATTCAATGTCTCTGTTTGATTAGCGGGAATTTTATATTTTCAAATATTATAAATTTTTTTTATAAATTTTTTTTATAAATTTTTTTATAAATTTTTTTTATAAATTTTTTTTATAAATTTTTTTTATAAATTTTTTATAAAAACTTTCTTTGCGAGTTACACCTACAAAAGGTCCACCGTTTAAATGCATGAATAAAAGTGGCTCTCTCTATGTTCATTGTTCTTTGGCATTATTCATATTCCAAATTTCGTAATGATAAACGACATGCGTTTGTTCCCTTTTGGTCCTCCGTAGCGTATTTTTCTTTAGTTGGGTATAATTAAATATCTCGACCATTATGAAAAGTGCAGAATGATATAATGTATTACAATTTCATGATTTGTCGGCTAATGTAAGAACAAGGATATGGTTTCAGTTATTTCTCATTTTTTTTCTGTGTAATTCTTATAATGCGCTTCGTATTTCTTTCTTATCAATCTCTTATGTATCTAATGATTATAAAATTTGTGCTAAGATGGTGACATTTCTCAGTTTTTTTTTTTTTTTTTTTTAACATGCAGTACCCAACATATATCAACATATATGCAAGTATCATTAAATTTTCAACTTCTTCGAACATGATAATTTGTTCTCCATATAAAGGGTTAAACGATACAAAGAAAAATAAAGTAATATAAAAGTATAAAGGATGTAAAGGGTTTACATCCTGTATTCTATATTCTATATTCTTTATTCTATATTGTCCCTATATACATACTGTATATTCTTATACATACTGTATGTTCTATACAGTACATATCCTATCCTATACACATCTAAATTTATACATTATATTATATTACATCCTATATTTATTCTAAGATATACAGTATTATTATGTGTTCTAAAACTCAAAAGGTTATAAATACAGCATACCTCCCAAAAATCTAAATATCTGATCACCATTTAAATTTTAATACTAACGCTAACGTTTAGAATTTAAATCATTATACTGTAATACTTACTGTAATGATAAATATTAAAGAAATCCCACGCTATAATGATATCACTCCATTTTCTATACTTTTTAAGTGAATAAATGTAATTCGATAATTGGTAATCAATAAATCCTTTCATACCGATACCATTTATTACTTTTTGCACTCTCTTTGCCATCACAAACAGAAATACGTCGTACTGACATGTTGTTCGTTAGAATATACTGATGTAATTTTATATAGTTACATATTAAATTATTAATACTGCCGCATGATGCACTTTATAAATAATAAAGCAGTATACTCGTGGTTAATGTGATTCAAAGCAATCGGTAAAAAACATTTGTGTATGTCTTTATCTTTCCGTTATTATGTCGTGTTCACATATTCAAAAAGAATAATAAAGTATTGTGCAGCAGCCGAACTGTATTACTAATTTATCATCTGATTTTTCTTCGGTTATCTGTTATATTATACGCACGTATGTACAATGTACAAAATATTGATATTTGATATAATATATGTACAGTACGTACGTATGTACGTACGTACTATACATACATACCCACCTGCTACCTACGTAACTACCTACGTACGTACGTAGGTACCTACCTACCTATCTACCTAAAAAAAAATTATACTGTATATATATCCCCTATATTTATGCTGATGATAATGTTTGTTGTTGTGTAAAACTATGTCGCAGTGTTAATTATATGCTATGTAAATATAATAACCAGTTATAAATGCTATGCTATGCATATAAATAATATTGCATTTTTCTCAAATTAACTAATTTATTTTTTTCCTCTGTGATCTTGCATAAAAAATATTGTCACAAGGTGTACATACGTACTGTACGTAATAAATAAACCCGGATTTTTTTTATTTAAAAATCGGATAAAGGCACTGGTATTGTCAAAGTTTCACTACCGGAAAAAAAACCCATGCAGGAGTTTATATATATAAAAAAAAAAATTCCTTTTTACTTTATTATATATTATCGGTGATTATTATTTAAAATTTCTCATTTCTCTCCAAATATGTATATTATATTATATGTTTGGTGTGTGTGACTACAATGGCTCTACTTTTTTTGGTCTTTGTATTCTCTGTCTATTAAACAATCCCAAAGTTGCTAAACGCGGGTTTCTTGACTAATAATAAGGGTTAGTCTATAAACGCAGATTATTTTTTGCATCACTTGGCATAAACTTAACCTTACCAATTTCATCTTTAAATTATTTACTATAAACTCCATTTATATTACTTTTTTTTTTACGTTACTATTTTTTTTTTATATAATTTATATATTAATTTTTTTGATTTACATTTCTTTTATATTTACATTACAACCTTTTTTACTTTTATTATTTGTTAAAATTACTTTTATACGTATTACATCTTCTTTAGAAATTAAAAATTGCGGCGTTCTTTTTTTGGTTATCTCTTCCGGATATTAGATGGATGCGATGAGATTTGATAATTTTATTTACGCAAAAAAAATTGGTATCACGAATCATAAAAAAACAAATCTTGAAACAAAATTGTTACTCTTTATGTAATATTTCATGCTCTCGTTAAAAATATTATTATTTATTTATTTATTTATTATACTTATGTAACATATTTATATCATTTTTAAATCACTTTGTATTTACACCCTGTACGTATATACTACGTACTGTACTGTAATGTATGTACTGTAAAGTAACTGTACGTATGTATGTATACATTCATATTAATACCGTTATGTATTTTTTTAAAAAAAGATTAAAAAGACCCCGATGTTTATGATTTGTTTGTTTATATTAACTTCTTCGGCCTTAATGTACGAATTCGGATATATTGATAATCTATATTAATTTACTATTAATTCATTATTACTTTATTAGTAGTATATTACCTTTTTTTTTTAAATAATAAAAAAATTGCTGATTGTTTAACTTGTAACACTGAGACTTAAATATTCGGCTGTTGTGTAAAAATTATTTACTTTCTATAATGTTATTTATTTTTTTTTCAATGGCTTTTATTAATTAATAATAGACCTGCCACTTTGTAACAAATATCACAGGACTTATATCTCTTGGCTCAGCCAAAATTCTTCTTGGAATACTGGAATACCTGATACTATACAGATAAGTACGTACAATGTACGTAAATTACTAATTTTAATTATAAAAATATTCTTTAAATGGATCTCTAACTTCGATTTCTATTCCATTTCTATTTATACAATTCTTATTTAATTTTTTGATTTTTAATTTCTATTTAATTTCTTCTAAAAAATTTTAATTTGGTATCCAAAGCTTCCGAATTTATAATAAAATTTTTTATAAGATCTGCGAAATTTTTGGGCGATAAAATCCCAATAACTACCTAACCAAACTTAGTAAAAAAATTTATTTCTATACGGTCAACCCTCCATAAGTGTACATCGTCGCTTATAGAAATGTGGACGTAATTTGATTTAAATAAATTTCGGATCATTTTTTTATTGCACTGATCAAATGACGTGCACTAATAGTGAGAATATCAACTCTTTAGAAGGCGCAATTTTGAAGGGCTGACTGTATCCGTAGAATTCAACTAAAAAAATTTATATTTGTTTAATTAGATGGTTGTTGCAGTATTATCAACTCAAAAATTTAGAACCGTCTATTAAAAAGTTTTAAATGTTGATTAATAACATCTCGATAACTACATAGCAAAAATTTTTTTATTTAAATTCTGTTATCATAAAGTTTAAATAAAAGAAATTTATCGGGATATTATATAGTAATTTAAAGTCTTGAAAAATTTAGAACTTTTAAATGATGTCTTGACAATTACGCAATAAACTTTCTAAAAATTTTTTATTTATTAAATAAATTTTTTTTAAAAAATTAATATAATTTTTTAACACTTAAATAGTACTGTATAGTACAGTAATAGTATTTTTCGTTAGTGGTGATACCTAATCACGTAACTGAATGCAATATATGGAGGTGGTTAGTAGAAAACAAGCAAATTGTTTTTATTAAATTTTTTTAAACCTTTGAGTAAGAATATTTTGATAACTATTTAATAAAATTTTTTTATTTAAATTTTAAATTTATAATATTGTAAACATATTTAAATAAAAAATTTTTTATTAAATTTGATTAGCCCCAATTTTTACAAGTAATCTGCATTATGTTTTACTATAATCACTCTCTGGTTGATTGGTAAATTATTAATTAATATGTATTTGGTGGATAAGAGGTCTATTGCCCAGGCGATTGCAAAAGCTATAACAGATCTTGTAACGAAACTGGAACCCGTGATCAAACTGCATTAGCGAAATATACTAACATAAACTTATGCAAGTTATTACACCCCAAAATATTGTGCAATAATTACGGTCTGGACATAATATTGCGCAGAAAATTGCGCAATATTGCGCAATATATAACATAATATTACGAAATATATTACGCAATATTACGAAAAAAAAGTGTAAAAATATGCTATAAATTGCGAAATATTTCGAAATAATTCAAAACAAATCGAAATAGATACAAATGAATCAAAAC
>CAJVPY010002386.1:0-16295 GCA_910591965.1 Dentiscutata erythropus | reverse complement strand
GCGGACCAAAATTTCGAAGATCTTCGGCCGTTAGCCAATCAAAATCGAGGATCTGCCGCGCATTTTTTGTGCGGCACTTAGGGTAAATATGGCACAGTAATACTGCGCCTAAGGTAGCATACGAGTGTCTCCAAGTGCCTTCGCATAAGTGCCTCCAAGTGCCTCTGCACGAGTGCCGATATTCATTGATCCAACCTGTGCAGAATGCATGTAGGTCTTGATTTGGTGAACACGTCAAGGATTTATGATAAAATTATAAGGTCTTGCCGAAATTCTCAGTACAGGTGGGAGATGTAAAAGAGAAGACGCAAACTAAGCAATAATTTAGATTGTTTGATTATCATGTTACACCTGATCATTAATTTTTATTGGTGATAGCAATATCAGATATGTCGATTTGACACGAATTCCAATGATTTTTGTCGCATATAGGGAAGAGTCGGGTATTATGACACTTTAAATCTATTAAAAACTGCTATCTTTTTTAGGTTGGGGTATTATGGCGCATTATATATTTCGTATTGTATTACCCTTCAGATATTGTCCGAATGAAGTACTAAAATTAAAAGAAAAATTGAACACGTGAATAATATGTGAACCATAATATTTGACCTTCATTTATTTTGTAGTTCAGTAATTAGAACCATGCAATTTTTTATATAATTTCATCTCAATGAGACGAGTCAAATGGTACTAATATAATTTGATTTTGAGTGTTTAACGAGATATAGATGAAAAATCCAAGTGCGCCAAATTACCCACCTGCGCCAGGATAAAAGTTAAATAATTACTGTATGTACGTGAGTAGTGATTTAGTCGATTTGGCATTAGTCGATAAATCGACTTAGCCGACTAAGTCAGTCGATTTTTTATTAACATGTACATAAGAAATTTAGGAATAGACAATCAAACTTTATAATAATGGATCGGTATAGATTATTTTACATACTAAAGCCAATCGACTTCGCATAGTTGGCTAAGCCAATTTTTAAATTTCGGCTTACAGTATAAGCGCGAAATAACGTTATTTGAATAATGTCCCGAATTAAGTTTAATTTAGGCCGAAATTCAAAATTACACCCCTGGGCGTTATTTCGCGCTTATACAGTCGATAAATCGATAAATTTAGGTCAACTGCATATACTATACGTAAGTTTACAGTATCTGGTATCAAATTTTTGTATACGTAAAAGTTTTAATATATTTCTAGAATTAGAACTATTTAACTGTACGTATAATTGTTCTAAAGGCTATTCACATAGCTATATTAGAATAGGTTATATGAATTTTAATTGGTTGTACTAAGCAACCTGTTTCAAAGAAGTAGGGTCCATACTGTACCACACATATCTGTATCACGGACCGTAGAGTATTACTTCGGACTTTAACGCTAATGGTTTCACCTATACCTTCTAGACCGAATACAATTAAGATCGTGAATCGAATATCCCGTGATCCAGAGATTTTTATGCCCTATACCTCTTTCAAGCCAAATGGCATAAAAATCATTCGATTCCAAATACTATTTTCCTATATTATTAATAAAAAAAGAAAAAAAAAAAATTTAGAGTTATGCCGTTTTGCCGCTTTAGTTTTTTTTTCTTCGTTGTTATTGTGAAAAACAAATTTAATTACAAATACTTTATTTGATAAATCAATCGAAAAAAGCCAATCATATAATTATTCAAAGGCATATTGTTTTACCGATTTGCGCGATTTGGTCGATTTTCCTTAAAAATCAGGTTTTAAATTGAAATGGAAATAGAAAAAGAGTCATGGGATGACATAGATGACCGGACTTTTTTTTGTACCGGTAATATCAATATGATTTGTTTATGCCTCAATGCGTGAGAGCCGCAGAAGCAATAGTACAGCAATAAATATTAAATGTATTCTATGAAACAGAATGCTTCATAAAGTCTATTTGTCATAATTACTACAAATGACACTAATCGGTCGTTTAATTTTATTACTCCTTTTATTTATCCTACTTTCTCCTGCAAGCCGTCCTTTTGCTGAGTCTAGGAAGACTATTGTCGACGTTTTATCAAATGACCCACGATTCTCTAATCTTATCGAGTCTTTACAACGTACTAGACTTATACCACTTCTTAATCATTTAGAAACTGCTACTTTTTTCGCCCCTATAAACGAAGCATTCGATGGCTCTTTTGTCACCAAAGATCGTATACTTTACCATATATTGTGGGAAGAGGTTAAGGGTGAAGAGTTAAAAGACGGGCAACTCTTGTCAACACGCTATGAAATACCTGAAAAGCTCGGCGAGGGCAGGATTGGCCAGAAAGTTAAAATTGAGAAAGTTACCGAAAAGTTGGGAAAGGAAGTAAAATACATTGGGAATGGGAAAATTATCGAGACTGATCTTCAAGCCGACAACGGTAAAGTGTTCCATTCGAACATTCTGTATTAATTTGTTATAACTTTCTTTTATGTTATATTGGTCTCTTATTTTCCTATCTATTGATTTAAGGTATAATTCACGTCATTGACGACGTTTTGGTAACTCCTATGGATGCGTGTATGATATATTTCATTAATCTAAATGGTTTAGATATCTTTATTCCAAATAACAAATTTTACTTTGTATTATCACAGTAACGACATTAGATTCAATTGACCAACTAGAGATATTTACTTCCTATCTTCGTCTTATGGATCTTGATAAACATGTCAAAATTGGAAATCATATTACTGTATTCGCTCCAACTGATGATTCCATTACTAAACGGCTTAAGCATTATGAGAGAGAATATCTTACTGGTAATTGTGGTGGCGGCTTTCGAGATCTGGATCTTTTTGTTAAACATCATTTACATTTTGAAAATGTCTTATATACGACAAATTTTAGTCATGAATTACTTCCAGGTATATATCTTCTTTTTTTTGGAAAGTAAATATCACCAAGTTAAAACGAAATGGAAAAAATAGATGACTTGTTCGATTCTATTATGGTACGGAGATTACGGATTATCACGTTTAGATCGCATTAATTTAATGTTAAATCTTTTTTTAAATAACAGTTGAGACCGTTCAAGGTGAACCTCTTGAGATTGTACGTGATGATAATGATGCTATTCATGTTGCAGATGGCTTGGTTACCTATAAAGATTTGTTGGCATATAATGGTGAATAATGTAATTCGAACGATTTATTCAATTTTAGATAAATTTACTTATCTTTATATAATTATTTAGGTGTCATTCATATAATTGATAACATCGCGATTCCTAAAGCACTCTTTTTCAATGCGCACAAATACCTTTGTGGGTTGAGAGCCACCAAGTTTGTTTCTGCGCTTATTAAATATCGTTTAAATCATTATATCGAAGATTTAAAAACTCCCTATACAATTCTTGCCCCACATGATGATTACTATGATAACCATATTTTTGCAAGTTTGGGAACTGACGCTTTGAAATATCATATTCTGAATGGCACGTATAAAATTCATGACTTTTATGATAAAATGCTTGTCCCAACCGAATTAATAACTGAAGAGCTGAGGAATAAAAGTCAAAGAATCACTGTCACTGTTAAATCAACCTGGGCTAAAAATGAAACCGAGAAAAGCGATACTTCTATTATATTCAATGATGCATATATTATCGGGGATCCAGGTATGCGTTTATATGATCAAGATACTTCGTTTCATAAATATTTATTTATGTATTTATTTTTGTTTTTTGTTTTTTTTTTCAGTGGAGATTGGCAATTCCGTAATTTATTTGATATCTAAAACTCTGAGACCTCCTACTGATATTATAAGCTGTGCTATGCATAATAAGCAGCTTAGTAACTTTGTTTCAGCTATTGAAGCAAGTGGAATGACATCAACCGTTCAATTAAGCAAAGGTGTTACAGTGTTTGCACCAACTAATCTCGCTTTTAACAATCTTGACCTTCTCATCCCCTATTTTTTGAGCCCTTATGGCAAAGATGATTTGCGTGAAGTTGTCGGATATCATATGCTAAATGATACTGTGTATACCGAAGATATTCCTCAAGGAGAATCGCAGTATACTGCCATTGATGGTTCTTCGCTGAGCATTACGCGTGATGAAAAAGATCATATTAAAGTTAAGATCGAAAATGGTACTGCAGAAATTATTCAGAGAGATATTCTTACTTCAACAGGTGTTATGCATGTAGTTGATGCCGTACAATTACCACCAACATTACATGTCACAGTGGGCAAGATTCTTAACGGGATTGGTGCTACTAGCATGTTGGAAATTTTCAAGATTTCAAATCTATCAGAAATTCTTAATGATCCAATCGAACCATTCACGATTTTTTCACCAACTAATGATGCGTTTAGGAAAATTAATATTACGAAATTAATGAATGATCCAGATAGAGTGTCTCGTTTAATCAGATTACATGTTATACCGAACAGCGTTGACAATCTGAGGGAAGGTAAAGAACTTAATACTATGTTATCCGATGATGCGAAATTAGTTGTAAGAAAAGATATCATATACGGTGGCTACAGAATAGAAGTCAAAGGTGGCTTCTTTGAAGATAAGGCCAAAATACTTGGCATGGGTAGAGCTTGGAATGGCGGTGCGGTATACGAAGTTGATAAAGTATTAATGCCAGAACGTACTTTTCCACATATTGGACGAGTGTTCTTTGGTGTTGTTCTAGGAATATTAGCATCTTTAATTATAATCACGTTAATTAGTTATGCCTGGCATCACTGGATTATTTACCGAAGACGTGCTGGATATAACAGACTTGATTAAAATCACTGATCAGACAATTTCATCCCATGAACAGACATTTTTCCACTCTTTTTATTGTACTTTATCAATTTTGTACATACAAAAAATACATTATTATAACTAGTTATTATTTTTTTATCATTATTATTATTATTAACTAAATGAGTAATAAGGTCTTGAATTAAAATTAATCTCATTCTTTATTATGATATTAAATTGTTTCTTCTGAAGTATTTTTTTTTTTTTAAATTAGCTAGATAATTAACATTTTATATAAACCAGAATCTTTATTATTTACAAAACCATGTAGCTCATTGCAAGTTAAGACAATAAACTATACAAATAATCACTTTCATATGTATTAATATCCATATAACACACCAAAATCAAAAACTCAACAAGATTATTAAATTACAATAATCGAAAAATTGTGCTAATCAAATGGTAATCTTTTTATAGTCCCTTCCCTAATACTCATTTGTTTTGCTCCCATAGCACTCGGAATCTTGATGCCACAACAATCTGGGAACTCTTGCCCAAAAGCATGAACATGTACATGGCCATTTTCATCTTCATTGTCATCGCCATTTCCTTCAAGTAATGATGGTGAGCTACCTTCAAAATTTATCAGAGATCCAAACATGAAGTGTTGCATGATGGGTAATTTTGCAAGGACTTCGCCTTTGTACATTTTAAGCATTCCCTCGTTAACTTTCTTCCATTCACGAACGCCTATAATGAACAATAATTAGTAATCAGTAATCAGTAAAACTAATAAATAAATTAAATACTTGCCAGAAATATCATCCAACATTGGCGAATTCCAACGTAAAGATGCGGTTTTAACCTAAAATAAGTGAACCAAAAAAATTAATGACACAAGTATTGCTACAACAATATTTTAAAGACAATAAAAGACTTTAACGTACAGAATTAATAAATTTTATACAGGCTAAATACATATAATCTTTTGAAAATTCATCTACAATATCTTTATCATGAATCGATTTTGGGCGAATATATTTATGACCTAGAAGGTATATGCTTTAGATTAGATGTTACGAAAATATAACTAAAGGAACGCCATCTAATATCATCATACCAATTAATTGAGAGGAACCAAATAAAAAAGGTAGGAAATGATAATCGTCCAGACCCCATACACCATGTGATCCAGCTGGTTCAAGCCAGTATTTAAATTGAAGGCTCCGCATTACATCAATATATCTATTAAATTAATTAGAAATTAATTTAATAATTAAATTACTGACAAATGAAAGAGAGATGTCATAAACTATACTAAATGATTCACTTTTGAAAAACTCTAAGCACAACTGCAGTATAATCGTCAGGACATATCAATCCCAATTTTTCAAGACAGAGCCTATAAAAAAAAAAGATAAAATTAGCAATGGATTGACAGTTTTATGTCATGTTATGATGATATATTATGATCCTACTCACAACCATGCTATGAAATTTGCCTCATGACCAGTGCCATAGTCTATTCTTTTTCGATTTCCCCAAGATTCAACAAAATACTTTGATACTTCAGGTATTGCAGCTGGAGGAAGTGATAGATTTTCATGAAGTTCAAAGGCAGTCTACAAGTGATAAATGTTAAATATGTAAAGTCGAAACACAAATGATTAGGATAATAATAAATAATGACATTTACACTTGTAACCCGATCATAGAAATCTCTAAATGCAGGGTTTCCAAAACGACTCTTTTCGTTATTTACTGGAGGAATTTCTGTACAATAAGTATTTACGGTGTCCAAGATTTCCAGTATATTTACTAAAGCCTAATTCGTAAAAAAATCAACAAAATTAAAAGGTCATATTATAGTATAATTACGTCATGTAAAAAGCAAGTCGCGAAAAAAGTTACCGAAGAAACAATACATTCAGTTGTCAGTTTTAAACCCTTGACTGAATCATTTAACCGCATAATAAAAGAAGTATATTCTTCATATGCTTGCGATTCTTGAAATTTGTCTAAATCGTCTTTGGTAAGTATTTGTCGCTTGGGAATCCTAAATGTGGAAGAGGCGGAGTTCATTTTCGTTTGAGTGAATTAAAGTTTTTGTGGTGTTATATCGATATATATAGTGTTAAATAACAAAACAATACTGCAATAGTACTGCAATACGCAGCGTTGTGCAGCGAGGGGGATGTTCAATTAACATTGGCCAGCATTTTCGGCAAGAATTTTAATTGGCTAACAAGATTTAGATCCCCGGTGTTATAACTTGGATAAAGTTTTGGTAAAATGTAAAGACCTAGAGTATATAAACAGATAAACCCAGACCCATACTAGCGTTGCAAACTTAATTAAATTATTATTGTCGCGGCTGATGCTGAAATTTTGACTTATTTTATTATGAAATTCAGTGTTCCGAATCGAGCCAGCTCAATTAAGCTCGTTTGGAATTTGGGGTTGGCTCGATTTTGGCTTGAAAGGCTTACGATTTCCACTATTAATTTATATCATACGATACTTTCTGTGATTAATAGCGGAGATAGAAGAAAGTATCATATGATGTAAATTAATAGTGGAAATTGTATTATGTAATTTGTACTACCGGCTCGCAAGCCTTTCAAGCAGGGTTGAAAATACTATAGTGATTTGCCGGCCATTTACTGCGTCGATGCTTATTGTTTGAAGTATCTTTTTTGATACATCACTATCGAATAAAAATATATTATAAATATACCATAGATCAATAATAATACTTTTTGGATGGCCGGCAAATTACTATGGTATTTTCAACCCTGCTTTCAAGCCAAAATCGAAAATTTCGACGAGCCTAATTGAGCCGGCTCGATTCGGAACACTGATGAAATTTTAAAAATTTGGGGGTCTTCTGTTAGGGGGTTTTTTTAGGGTTAGTATTGTTAGTAAAAAAGTATATGTGAATTTTAGTAGGTATATATTATAGATTTAAATGGGACCCTAAATTTCAGCATCAGCATCGACAATTATTATAAAAGCAAAAAAATCAAATTTAATTATATTTTTGTATATTTAATTTTGCATTATTTAAAGGCCGATAATAGTATATCAGATATGTACAAGTTATTTAACTACGTACATACGTACAATAAAAAGTATTACAACAATCATTTATAAGATGAGCTTCCATTTCTGCAGGACACCCAAATAATGGACTACAGCCATTAGTAGTGATAGGATTAATAATAATCAATAATTATTCACTAGTCATTAGTAAAACTATTTGTTATACAGTATCCCAAATTGTTCTTTTGGAAGACCTGCATTTTTCATTTTAGTGTTCTATTTTGATTTTCTAAACACGTATCATTTTGAGATAGTTGGTTTGACATGTTTAAAGATAAATTTCACATGTTGAATCTATGAATACCAATCAGCAGCATATTGGCAGCATATTGGTAAGATATCGGGAGGTAGATCGATATCGGTAACATAACAGCACAATATTGGGATATCCTGATATTTTACTCTTAGCATTCTGGGCCTTGGAGCAAGATATCAGGTATCTGATCTACCTCCCGATATCTTTACCAATATGCTGCTGATATACAGCAGGTATTTTGGCGGATCTATGGCAGGCTATCGGGTACATATCAGGAAACTTGTCTCCCGGTATGTACCCAATATTCATTGAATCAACCTGTGTTTGTAGAAGGCAGTTCATCGACCATATTAATAAGAACAAGTTCGAAAGATGTTTCAGTATAATAAAGTAAATTTGATTTTTATCATGGATAGTGATAGCTTAAATTGATCATACAATACTATTTTTGTAAAATAAATTATTTTAGCATTTAATTTAATTAAGTTTGCAACGTTAACTCACACCCATACAAGAGACCCGCGGGTCTAATTACCGTGTAGGGCTTGAAATTTGATGAAATGTAACAGATCCGGCTCTTGTATCCAGCAGTTTACGGTAATCGTAACAGGGAGTGTTATTGATTACTGTAATTATCTGTTAATGTCCGACATAATTTATTATACTGTTGTTATAACTAGAGGTCTTTTCTGGTCAAAAAATAAGTATTCGAATATTCATTTGTTCAATCTTTTTAATATCCGAATATTCATCAAATGAATATTCATTGAATATTGAACATCATGAAATAGAGTTGTTGATTCGGAACAATAATGAATTACAGTAAGAAAATATTAAGTTGAATAATTGAGGGTTTAAATACACAAGCCAGCAAATGAATTTTATACTTACAAAATAAATCGATAGGATTTATCTTGTTCATCTACTTTGGGCTAGCATTGCTAACCAATCAGTATTTAAGCATGACATATGACACCCAATCATATATTCATTGAATATTCAATTCAGTGTAACAATTATATATTCGAATATTCATTGAATATTCGAATATACTATTCATCGGATCAGTTCTAGTTATAACATGTTACAATTAAGCAATATTTTGATTGACGACCCAAATCGAAAAATTTCAATGTGTTAATACTTTGACAGAAAGTAAGGGACGTATCGGATCACTTATCAAACAAACTTGTTTTTTTAAAAGCTAATTATTTTATCAGTTACTAATTCTTTATTTTTATTGTCTGGAGCGGAGTGGAGGACTTTACTGTCAACGGGTGCCCCTGCATTAATGTACAGATCAGAGTGAAGTTTTACTGTGGTCCCTTGTAAGATAATAACAATATAGTTTACATTCCTTTTCGATTTTACAAAGCATAAAAAGTAATTAATTAAACAACGATACAATACATTCATTGGCATTTGGCGTAGAATCATATATGTTCACATTGAAATTTAAGGTTGTTATTAATAAATAACTGATTACAGTCAAATCTCTTTTATATCCCCCTTTTTTTATATCTGGTTTTAATTTTTAACCAAGGTGGGATATAACTAAATATATAAAACATATTAAAAAGATTATTTTTTTGAATTTTATATGGGATATAATAATTAAGGTTTTATTAAGAGGGGATATAAAAGAGGTTTGACTGTATTAAATTGTTTCAATACCGAATATTGATGAGTAAAATTACTGAGCCTAAGAAAAAGAGATCATAAAAATTAATTATTATTAATTGGACAACCAAAATCAAGACCATAAAGACTAAGAATTAGGGCCTAAAAAAATAATATTGCCCTTGTTGGAATCAAACCAGCAGTTTTAGGCTTAAAACCAAGAATCTAACTAACTTAGGGTCTTAAAAAAAAAAAAGTTTTATATGACACCAAATAGCATGCCAAAACCTCAAATAGTTTTTACATGACAGCCTTAAAACCTTGGAAATAAGGAAATGAAGCTATACTCCATTAAGGAACTTGGAAATAGAATAGTACAAAATTTAAAAAGGATGTCATATCCACAGTCGTATCTATTTAGGTATAAGAGACCAAGAAACCCCTACAGCACAAGCCACATAGAAAACCAGGACATCAAAAGTTATTTGTGTTGATTTTTGATTGAATAATGGATTTGGTTCTATCTGAAAGGTAGTCAATTAATAGAAATAAACTTACTTTTTTATAAATAATTTTCAATCTTTATACCATATCAAAAAACATTTTACTAGTGATTGGACCTGGGTAGATGCTAACCAGGTCACCCATGGGTCGAGTTTTGGCCATCCAGATAGGTCACCTGCAATTGCAAGACTTTACTAAACTTCAATTAAAAAAAACTTTTCAAAATAAACTAAAGGTGTTTTCAAACATCCACTCAATAAATCAGAAGTAAATTTTTAAATATTAGAGAGCTTCCAGAAATTACATAATATTTTGGTATTAATAAATTTCAAAATTTATTCTCACCCACTTACACCTGATATTTTATTAACCAATCAAATTGCATAAAATTTTATATAGTATTAATTAATAAAAATTTTAAAATTTATATAACTTTTAATCTATTAAACCAATTTGGATGATTTAGCTACCAAAATGATTCTCTCAAAGAGAAGATTCCAACAAGGCCAAAATTATTAAAATCCACTTATAGGATCACAAAATAGATAATTTTTTGTATTATTTAAATATATATAAAATAACACAAAATATTATCTATTTTGTGGTCTAGTAATTGAATTTTAATGATTTTGGACTTGTTAAAAGCTTCTCATTAAAAGAATCATTTTGATAGTTAAATCATTTAAATTGGTCTAGTAGATCAAAAATTATTCAAATTTAAATATTTTATTATTATATAATTTTAGAATTATAAAATTTTGACCAAAATTATAACCTGATATTTTGGAAACCCACCTACCCACCCCAAAATCACATAATTTCTAAAAGCCCCCTTACTATTTTAATAAGATACAAACTTCAAAAACATACCATTGATAAAGGTCATTCAAGAATTACTTTATATTTTTTATATATAAAGTATAATAAAACAATGAATTCTCTACCCATCCAAAAAAAATTACTAATGCTAGGGACTTTTAAAACAAACTACATACCAAAGATATAACTATTACTTAGAAATATATTTGTATATACAAGTATGCATAATAACAAGAAATACCTATTTTCACCCAGGTGGCTTATGAGTCCACCCGATGGGTTGCTTTTTTTTAACCCACCCGGGTCCACCTGTGGATGACCCGGGTAGTGTTTTTTTTGAGGGTCCAATCACTACATCTTACTCTTTCTTTAGAACAAATAGACTTTAAACAGGAGAAAAACTCAATTTTGCAAATATCATAAATATACACTCGAAAATGTATGATGCTTTTCAAACCTCTAGGTTAACAATCCAAGTCCCAGATCAAGATTCCGTCAGCTATACATTACCTTATTCTGCAGGCAAGCATCAATCGGAACCCTAAAAATATAGTTTAATTTTTTTCAACCTCGAATTTCAAAACAATAAAGTACTAATGATATACTTACAATATTTAACTAATAAACAAAAAACGTAGTTGGGCTTCAGGTGTTAGAAAAACAACAAACAATATCAACAATAATGCAAAAAGGAAAATAAAAAATTAAAAAGAAAAATACTGTACATTTAAAAAAGGTCTGTCTTCAAGAAATCAGTTCAAACAAATATTTATACGTAGATTTATGCGTAAACTACAACCAAAATAATTAGAATATAGGCCAATTTTTTTGATTTTTGTAGATTCTTGTCTATCAAAACACTCAAAATTGCCTTATTTGGGTTTAATTCTGGTTGAATATGCAGATCATTCGGCCTGGGGGATGAGTTGTAAAACTCATCCCCCAGGCCGAATGATCTGCATATTCGACCAGAATTAAACCCAAATAAGG
Organism: Dentiscutata erythropus; assembly: GCA_910591965.1. Lineage (NCBI taxonomy): Eukaryota > Fungi > Glomeromycota > Glomeromycetes > Diversisporales > Gigasporaceae > Dentiscutata > Dentiscutata erythropus. The sequence continues at coordinate 4,277 of CAJVPY010002386.1, read as the reverse complement.
GGGTCAGTTAAAGCAGAGCAAGTTTTAATTGTCTACGAGTCACATGTTGAGGTAATAACCAGTAAACAAACAGAAATTGACACGTGCATAGGCATTATAAAAATAATGAAAAATCGATAAAGATAATCATAAAAAAAAAGAATCGATTTGAAAATAGGAGGAAAAGCAAAAAGAAGACGAGAACTTTTTTTTTTCTTAAGCTTTTTTTTAAAGATGAAAAAGTTTTTTTTTTCTTCACTTTTATTAAATGTCAAAAACCAGTAGCAGATTTTACGGAAGTTTTTTTTCTTAAGTTTTTTTTTTAGAAAGACGTTTTGTTTTTTTTTTAAAAAGACAGTTTTTTTTTTTTCTTAAAAGGTTTTTTTCTGTTTTTTTTTTTAAGACGAAAATTTTTTTTTTTTTCTTGAGAAAGTTAAAAAAGAAGTTTTTTCTTAAGAAATTTATTTTTGAGCGATAGTTTTTTTTTTTTTTTTTTAAGCAGTTAGCTTTTTTTTTTTTTTTTTTTGAGGTGGTTATGAACAAAAAGAACGATATACGTTCACTTTTTTTTAATATTGGCAATCCCTTTAAAGTATTAGCTGAAAAGTTTGATAATAATTTGTGACCTTTGGTCACAAATGTATGGACGCAATTCAGCTCGAACAAGCTCCAGAACGGTGACTCCTGGAAAATATATACTTGTCATTTTATAAAACATCGAAATTCAAGTACGCGACAAGAAGGTGTACCAGATGACAAAAGGAGAAAAACCTATATTCGACCGGCTGGTATTTGTGAGGCCAAAATTAAAGTAACCTGGTCTGTTTCATCAAGAATGGTTTGAATTGAGTGGTTCAAAGATTCTTCAGATCACACATATACGTTAAGTGAAAGTGATATGAATAAACACTCAAATACTATTCGTACCTTGGTTACAAACGAAGCAGTCAAAAATTACGCTTCTGTAGCAATAACCAATGCAATCAAAGAATATGCAAAAAATAAGTTAGGGTTAAATGATAGCGTTGAATATCTAAGATATAGGGAGGTAGCAAATATAAGATACAAACTTCAAGGGCCTATAAATGCTCATTTAATAGGTAGCAAAAATTTAGGAATAGATATATTTGAAACTTTGTCGTATTTAAGAGGAGAGGATTATCATGCAGAACATTACCATGTTTCTCAGCAATCTGCGAATAAAGTAAAACGTATAGAAGATATAAAAAATTTTTTTTTTTTTCTTTTTTTTAAACCTACTCTAATAGAACGTTGATTTTTTTATATCTATAGGTATAATTTTTATAAATCCTAGACAAATAGAGAAACTTCAGCACCACGGTTGGCTCACATTAATGGATTCTACACATAAGATGAACAAACATGGTTGAAAGCTCTTCACCTTGTATGTCCGAGACAATCATGGATATTGGGAAAGTGGTTCATATTTTTTTGTGTGCACTGAGGATAGTGTTACTATTGCAAGGGCGCTGCAATTAATTCGAAGTAAATATCGTCGTTGGATCCCTCAGTATATTTTAATTGACCAAAGTAGTACTGAAGCTAACAGCATAAAAAAACTTTTCCTGGTGTTAGTGCTGGAGAACAAGAGTGTGGAATTTTATTTTGCACTGTCTATTTAATACGCACATAGATTTCAAAAATTTATGAGGATGGAGCCCGAAAAATTATACTCGAAGCTATATATAAAAAAACAAAAGCAAGTTGCGAGCAACTTGTTGAAAAAGTTGTTAACAATTGTTTGGTCCCTGCTATCTGCAATTATGTTAGACGACAGTATGCAAATAATACTCACCAATGGGCCCTTTGGGCGCGAAATAATTCCCCACTTCTGCTCCAAGTTACTTCAACTAATGCATTGGAGTCTTTTCATAGTGAGCTAAAAATTATGACATCCCATTTACATGGGTTGGTCGGTACATCTCAAAAAATTGTCACCCTTAATCGTAAAAAACAAATCGATGCTGAAAGTGTTGCCTTTAATTTTCGTACAAAAAAAGTGTCAGTCTATGGTATCGAAGACGAAATTACTAAAGAAATCTACAAGTTCCTCTATCCCATGCAATTAATGATTGTAAAAGAAGCAAGCACAGTAATGAATAGGTTAGCAAAAAGTAAAGGTGCTCTGGGGCTTACTTCTCTTAATTGTAGCTGCTTGTTCCGTAATAATTATATGTTGCTATGCAAACATATATTTCATAAACATATCTATGGTTCTTGCCGATTATTGACTACCGAAGCCTGGAAAATGTTTCTAGAAATTTTTGAGGAGAGTGGTTTCGAAGTGTATAAAGGTCGGGAGTTAGTAAATGTAGGAGTAACAAAAAGAAGTGAAGAAGAAATAAGAGCAGAAAATCGACGTCATACTATGAATGAGCTAACTGAAAGATTGCAAGAAAAATATTAGAGTGTCGAAGAAAGAGGTAGAGCCAACGAAGCAGAGGCATTTATATCTAGGTTAAAAGGTTTTTTGCATCTAATTTTTAATATCAATTAAAAAAAAAAATTAGACATTCATATATATGGTAGTTTCGGAAATTTGAAGACAAAACTATAAAAAAAAAAAAAAAAAAAAAATTAGCCCTTTGAAAATTCAATAAAATTCAGTAAGAATTGCGAAACAATACTTATCTTTTTTGCCAATGCAAAATGCATTTAAAATTTGTTTTTTTTAAAGTTTAATTTACAATAAAAAAAAATCAACGTTGGTTATTGGCTAACTTATGCACGTGACTGATCGGTTTATCTGTTTGTTCGTTGATTGTCTACACAACACATGATTCGTAGACAATCAAAACTCGCTCCGCTTTAACCGACCCCCTTTTTTGGTTTATGTTACCAGCGCAAATAAGTAAATCGCGCTTTAGCCCACCTAAAAAAAAAAGGGACGTCTAAATATATAAAATATATTTTATTGAATTAACTTTAGGATTAGGGTTAGATTAAAGACAGTGTTGTCATCTGGCCATTTGGCTGGCTAATGGCCGCGGCCATTGGCTAAAAAACAATATAAACTAATAATTTATTAGAAACAATTTATCATAATGATAACTTTTCTATATATTTAAAAATTAAAAGGCAGATCATGCTACAAAGCTGTTTATTGAAATCAAATTTTTATCGATTCTAATCGATATAAATTTTAGAGTTAATACTTGAATCTGTATATCCAGATTTAATTATTAGATCCGGATATAAGTGTTTTTTTTAACATCTAAGGCTTTCTTTGTAGGAGCCTTTCTAATGCTAACCAAATCTCATCAATAAACAAATACTCCTAAATTGCTTTCTAATTTATAAATTGATACAAGGCTATCATTCATCGCTTATTAATTATACCGTAGCTCCAACTAGTAGTACTGTACATTCAAAATAAATATTTTCTAATGCTAAATTATGAACCTTAATAAAGTGCAAGATGCTTAGAATTCTCAACCTTTTATATGAGAATATTATGTCAAGAAAAAGTGCTTTAATATAGTAATAATAATTATTTATACGTATGCATACTCTGAAGCTTAAATAAGCCGCTAATGAAAAATTTAGCCATAAAGTTATTGAAGATCTTAGATTTTTATACAATATTCGCTTATGTATGTATTTATACGTATATCTAATATATTCTAATTTCATTTTAATTTTTGGCCGATTGGCCAATTGGCCATATAGGTCAAAGCTTTTAGTTGGCTGCTGCCAATTGCCAATCAACTTTGGCTGCAAATTTTGGCTATTTTTTTGGCTGGCTAGACAAAGATTGGCCAATAGCCAACTAAATCACTTGGCCGCTATAAATTGCCAACACTGGATTAAGATTAGGGCAGGTTTTAGATAGTTATATATCTAATAAGTAAACTTGCCTTCCCGATATTTTTACTTAGCCCATCCAAGGTAGGTTTAGACTGCTGTTTTTGTATTTTAAGTTTTCTCTTCCTTGTCGTGTATGACGTGATTCTACTCCGCTTAGACGACCCCAAAAAGGCACATCATGCCTCCAACATAGAGTATCCAGAATTATGCGATTATATATAAATTTGTTTTCGACTATGCGATTTTAATAGCACTCTGAATCTTTCGCTATCTACGTCGAATCACACAATCTACACACGTGATTTTGATGTCGGCACAATCAAATCTTGTGATTGGCTATAGTAAAGCATCCGGTGTACATGTTATTTGAAAAATCTGCCGATGATTATCACTGACCAATTTAGAAAATCAAGACCGACAATTTAATCGAATATTTACTTACACGAATTGACCAAAATTCAACATATATG